>OY740803.1:6408269-6633236 GCA_963514005.1 Raja brachyura | reverse complement strand
GAGGTGGGGGGGTGGGGGGTGGGGAGGTGGGGGGTGGGGGTGGGAGGTGGGGTGAGGTGGGGAGGTGGGGAGGTGGGAGGTGGGGTTGAGGTGGGGAGGTGGGAGGTGGGGGTGAGGAGGGGAGGTGGGGAGTGGAGGTGGAGGAGGGAGGAGGGAACGGGAGGGAGGGGATGGTGCAGCTCCACTGAAGCTAACTGACCCCACTGACACAGACACAAGATGCAGCAACTGGGAGGTTTAGAGACACAGCGCGGAAACAGGCCCTTCGCCCCACCGAGTCCGCACCGACCAGTGACTGTCCCACGCACACAATCTACAAACCGAGGAAACCGAAGATCTCGGAGAAAACTCACGCGGTCACGGGGAGAACGTACAAACTCCGTACAGCGCCCGTAGACAATAGACAATAGGTGCAGGAGGAGACCATTCGGCCCTTCGAGCCAGCATCGCCATTCAAGTGATCATGGCTGATCATCCCCAATCAGTAGCCGGGGCGTGATTTACAAAGGGCTGTGCCCGGAATGCAGACACCACCACCCTTCAGCATCCAGCCCACAGATATAGGCCGCGTGGACCACACACGCACACAACACCTAGTCAGAGATAGGTAGACAATAACCTCGTCAACATTCCGGCTGATCCGCAACGAATAGCATTTACACGACAAAGTTACCAAGCAGTGACCAGGCAACAAGAACCACCAAGCCTTGACCTTGAATGCAAGGACCACCTGGCGTCACCACTTGAGCAGACGCTCACCTGGACCAGCCACGTGTGTTGTGGCCAGTGATTCACTTCCCAACTCCCCAAGGCCAATGCTTAATCTACAAGCCACGAGAGGGGAATGATGGAAAGTTCATAAGGTCATAAGTGATAGGAGAAGAATTTAGGCCATTCGGCCCATCAAGTCTATTCTACCATTCAATCATGGCTGATCTATCTCTCCCTCCTAACCCCATTCTCATGCCTTCTCTCCAAAAACCCATGACACCCGTATTAATCAAGAATCTATCTATCTCTGCCTTAAATATATCCACTGACTTGGCCTCCACAGCCGTCTGTGGCAAAGAATTCCACAGATTCACCACCCTCTGACTAAATAAATTCCACCTCATGTGAAGAAATGTCCTTTAATTTGAGGAAATGGTCCTAGACTCTCCACCAGTGGAAACATCCTCTCCACATCCACTCTATCCAGGCCTTTCACTATTCTGTATGTTTCAATGGTCCCCCCTCATTCTTCTAAACTCCAGAGAGTACAGGTCCAGTGCCGAAAAACGCTCATGATAGGTTAACCCACTCATTCATGGGTCATTCTTGTAAACCCCTCTGGACCCTCTCCAGAGCCAGCACATCCTCCTCAGATATGGTGGCCAAAACTCCTCACACTATTCCAAATGCTGTCTGACCAGCGCTTATAGAGCCTCTGCATTACATCCCTGTTTTTGTATTCTAGTCCGCTCAAATAAATACTAGCATTGCGTTTGACTTCCTCGCTACATCACCTTGATGGTTACAGCTCCATATGTCTCAGGAAGCTGAGCGCCGTCTTAGATTGACAGAGACAGCATCCTTGTATATATTACAGAGTCCTGGAGAATCGATCTTTGGCTCCACTGGCCCATGCCAATCCTCTCTACCTGAGCTGGCCCCATTGGGCCCATATTCCTGTTAAACTCTCGATCACAGCCCACGAGGAGAGCGCACACACACACATACACAGTTTCATATGAATGCGTCACAGTTACACTTACTTCTGCTGCTGCAAATCTGCTCCATCCGCAGATCGCGGGACTGTTAAAACAAAACGAAGCAGACATTCTCAAAGCTGGAGCAGGACGGTGGCTGGGTAAGTTGCAGCAAGACATTCCAGCCAGTTGTGGGTTGTGAGCTTGAGTGAGCCACTCCCACAGTGAGGGTTTCTGCTGCTTCCCTCTCCCCACTGCTCTCTGCTTAAAGGTTGGATGCAACGCTGGATATTCCTCACAGGACAAACATCGTCACAAAGTGAACGAGCTTGTCCCTGGAGCGGTTGTTTACATTGTTACTGCACATTGTTGCTGAATGGCCAACGAACCGGGCTGTGGGCCGGTTGCTAGGATGCTAGCGTGGAATTTGTACCACAAACTACCCCCCCCCCCCCCCCCCCCCCCCACACACACACTGATTCAGCCCTCACTCCCCACTAACACACTGACCCCACCCACTCAAATATTGTCCTGGGTCCGGTGGAGTGCAGTGTCATCCTGCCAGCTCCAATTTGTGCCTCTTCTCCAGAGTTCCCATGTTTCCAATCCCACTGTCCGTGGCCTGAGAGATGGCCATCGTTCAGGATGGAATCTAATGTCCTGCTAAGCCCTCACTCTCATTACTTGAACTGCAAGAACAAAAGTGTCCAGGTTTATGTCCAGCGTTTGGATGTTCTGAGCAGAGAGGGCAGTGGCTGGTCCCAGCCCAGGGATCAGGCAGAATGGTTGCTGGCTGTAGATCCCCAGCTCGATGCTGGAAACTGTGTGTGAGCTGCCCAGACCCTGCCGTGCAGTCTCTCCAGAAATAGGCAGACTGGCGTCACGTAGTACCCCCTACTGCCAGCACGACCACAATCGCCATGCTGCTGGCCAATCTTGCCTCCGTCCCACACAGACCAACATTCACACACAGACCAACATTCGCACAGACCAACATTCACACACAGACAGCATTCCCACACAGACCAGCATTCCCACACAGACCAGCATTCCCACACAGACCAACATTCCCACACAGACCAACATTCCCACATAGCCCAACATTCCCACACAGACCAACATTCCCACACAGACCAACATTCCCACATAGCCCAACATTCCCACACAGACCAACATTCCCACACAGATCAACATCCCATATAGCCCAACATTCCCACACAGACCACTGTTCATACACAGACCCATCTCTACACACTGTCCTTTCCTCCACGCAAGACCACCATCCCTACAAGGCTGAAGATGGGTCTCGACCCGAAACACCACAAAAGAAAGAGAGAAAGATAGAGGGAGAGACGGGAAAAGAGGAAAGAGGGAGGGAGAGAAGAAAGCGTGAGAGGGAGAGAGAACGGGCAGAGTTCTGGGTTGTCTAAGTTGGAAAAGAACAATCAGTTGTCTAAGTTGGAAAAGACAGGTAGGATCAAGAGAACACAATAAACAAGAACGTGGCCACAGTCTAGAAGCTGACAGAGGTGGTATAGACCAGGCCAGGCCATGCCATGCCTACATTGGCTGTGGAGAAGTAGCAAGTTTAGAGCAGAAGGGTGAAGCTGGACTGGAGTACAATGTGACGGAGGTGGCGACTATGTTGCCTGAGAGGGGCGGAGAGTGTGGCCATGAGGCATTTCCAGTGATGGTGGCTGGAGGTAGCAGGTGCACTGAGGAAGTCTCTGCTCATCCAGACCCGGACATCAGAGACCAGGTTTCTGGGTGTTACCGAGGCAGTGAGCAAGTGACTTACAGGTGAGGGTGGTGACAGAATCACCGACAGGCAGTTTCAATCACATTCCACCTATGATTGAGTGACATAGCTTTGGGAAAGCATTGTTTGCGCCTTTCCTTCCTCCTGCCAGTGTGGCTTACTGTTTCCGCACCTGCAGAGACAAGCTGTTGTCAGTAGAGACGCGTTTCCTCAGGTTGCTTTTGCCCGAGCTGCTCCAGCAATTGCAGAATGTCGCTAGAATGACGCCGAGCTGCTGCCTGGGTGCTCACTGTCTTGTCATTTGCCCCGGCGGGTGCCTGTGGGAGTAACAATAGACGAAGACACTCATGAGATCAATAGCATTGCAATGCCTGGGGACTGTCAGATGTGTCTCAGATTCCAATGCATGGGACTCTAGTATCCCGTCTCAGTCCCAGCAAACACACATATTCAACTGATAATGGCCCGGCCAGTCTGGATTTATACACAGCAGATATAATAGACAATAGACAATAGGTGCAGGAGTAGGCCATTCGGCCCTTCGAGCCAGCACCGCCATTCAATGTGATCGTGGCTGATCATCCACAATCAGTACCCCGTTCCTGCCTTCTCTCCCATATCCCTGACTCGCTATTTTTAAGAGCCCTATCTAGCTCTCTCTTGAAAGTATCCAGAGAACCGGCCTCCACCGCCCTCTGAGAGGCCGATAATTCCACCGGCTCACAGCTCTCACAAGCTCAATGTGCAGGGAGGAACTGCAGATGTTGGTTTAAATGGAAGATAGAAACATTCCTTCTCTCCAGAGATGCTGCCTGCCCCGGCGAGTTACTCCAGTAGTTGTGTCTATCTCAGTGCTATCTCAAGTTTATTGGCCTCGTGTGAATAAACCATTGCGCTTGGCTACAATCAGTAAAAACCATAACGGACACTCGCATTTGGGACATTTCAGACAGACCACCCATAATCCTTCCCAGAGAAGGTGGGCCTTAGTGCTACACAAATATCACAAGGACATCCCAGAACACTTCACAGTCGCAAATGCACTGTCGTGATGGGCGAAACTTGGCAGCAACTTATGGGAGGGGGAAGTTGAAGTGCTGAGCCACCGGGAGGTCCGGTTGGTTATTGCGGACCGAGCGGAGATGTTCGGCGAAACGATTTGTCTCACCGATATAGATCAGCACTTCAATTCCCCCTCCCATTCCGTACCCGACCTCTCTGTCCTGGGCCTCCTCCATGGCCAGAGTGAGCAACACCGCAGATTGGAGGAACAGCACCTCATATTCCGCTTGGGGAGTCTGCATCCTCTGGACGTGAACATTGAATTTTCTCAATTCTGTTAACCCCTTGCTGTCTCCTCCCCTCCCCACCTCTCCCCCAACCCTCGGGCTCCTCCTCCTCCTTTTTCCTTTCTTCTCCCCGCCCCCCCCCCCCCCCCCCACCTCCCATCAGTCTGAAGAAGGGTCTCGCCCCGAAACGTTGCCATCTCCTTCGCTCCTTAGATGCTGCTGCACCCGCTGAGTTTCTCCAGCGTTTTGTGTACCCTCTATTCTCCAGCATCTGCAGTTCCTTCTCTAACACTAATGTAAGCGCTTGCTGTAACCCAAGCGCTTACATTACATCACATCAGCTTATTCTCAAATACACCAGGCTGCAATGAAATTCCTCGTTTCCATGAAGCTCGCAGATTAGAGTGCACACAGTAGTGATAAACATATCAATAAATACAACAGATGTAACACAGCGGGGTGGTGCAAGAACCAAGTCGTGCTGACAGGCAATGATGGAATAACGGAATGAGATATAAGAATAAGAGTAGAGATGAACATAGTTGAGTCGGCACCGACCAGCGACCCCTGCACATTAACGCCATCTACACACTAGGGACAATGTACAATGTTACCTAAGCCAATTAACCTACAAACTTCGATGCCGTTTGTATTTTTGTAAATAGTTGAATAAAATTAATTTTCGTTAAAAACAAAGGGGAGCCTGTGATGGAGCGGGATGTGGTCCCCGCTGTCTGCAGGTTCAGGCGGTCAATATCAGAGCAGATGCCGTCCCATCCCCCAATGTATTAGTTCCGGGATTGAAGGCCAGCAAAGATCATCCACTGGGCAGTTGTGTTCCCCGACACCCCGGGTTTGGGAGGTGCTGTGTGACTGGGGTCCCAGCACTGACCCCTGCCATGCCTCACTGGTCACCTGTCACCGTCCACGTGCTTGCCATTGTCCACTCTGCAATTAATATGTAATGCAACTCCCGCTTTGTCGGTCATCAGCTGTGAGTAATCTGCTCAGAGACCGGGCACAACGCTGCAACTTGAGACAGTCTTCATCAAACATTTATCCCTTTACAATGGGACTGTGACAGACAACTGGCTGCGAGTCCAGGCCTGAAACTTTGTACTATACCACCCGATCACCACACAGACCCAAACCCACGCTGTCCCTCGCACGGTGTCGAGGGAGGTCACTCAGTCTCACCACGGGGGATGTGAGTGAAGACTGTAGGGAGATTAATTTGAAAAGGAACATTCTGTTCAATAGTGGGTGAGTCCAGTTCCAGAGGACACAGCCTCAGAATTAAAGGACGTACATTTAGGAAGGAGACGAGGAGGAATTTCTTTAGGGTGGTGAATCTGTGGAATCCTTTGTCACAGAAGGCTGTGGAGGCCAAGTCGGTGCATATTTATAAGACATAGAAAGATACGATTCTTGATTAGTACGGGTGTCAGAGGTTGTGGGGAGAAGGCAGGAGAATGGGGTTAGGAGGGAGAGATAGATCAGCCATGATTAAATGGCGGAGTAGACTTGATGGACCGAATGGCCTCATTCTTCTCCTATCACCTATGGATTTATTAGATA
Organism: Raja brachyura; assembly: GCA_963514005.1. The sequence continues at coordinate 6,626,922 of OY740803.1, read as the reverse complement.
CAGAAATATGGTGAGGTTTAAGAAAGAGGAAGAGAGCCACAGAACATGGGAGTGAGGGAATTAAAAGTTAAATTGTGTTTTGCCCGCGATGGTATTTGGGGATTGGTAACCGACTGCGCCAGGATACCGTGGGTATCTGTGTGCGTTCAGGAGCCCAGCATCACTCAGTAATTGCCTCCGAGCTCAGAGTGTACAAATATATTGGTTGTTATAGTAACCATTCCCCTCGTTATTTTGTGCGCTGTTTCAATTGCCTGCTTGATGTTTTTGAGCCGTTACGAAAGTCATAAACGTTCCAATGCTTCGGGCCTTAGTCCCAGTCCAACTAAACCTTCCGCCTTCAATATTCCGTTCCACTGAAGCTACTGAAGGATCCCGAAGTGCCACCTGTACAGTGTCTCTGCCACCTAAACCGTCTGTGTGTCAGAAACTAGACCGTGGACAGCAAAACCGCTCGGCACAACTTAGTCTAGACTAGTCTAGTCCAGTTTAGTTTAGAGATACAGTGCGGAAACAGGCCCTTCGGCCCACTTCTCCTCACTCCATCAACATCCCAGCTGCAATGACCGGTTGTACAGCAAGACGGGGCTCGTTCTGGGGAGTAACAGGGATGGTGCCACAGACAGTGGGCGAGACTCCAGGATGGTGTGTTGCCTCCCTGGTGCCAGGTCATGTTGGCTTTCACTGACACAGGGCACTGTGAAAGAGGAGGGTGAGTAACCGGAGGCCATGGTCCACAACAATATGCACAGGAGCAGGGATGAGATCTTGGTTCTTGACTCATGGTGCCTGGTCCTCCAAAATATTCCGAATGGAATTTAAACTGGAGGTGGCAGAGGGTGGACTTAAGCAAAAAATGAATATTGGAGAAGAAGAGCTACCTTAAATGTAGTTGCCTCTGGTTGGGTAACTACGGTAGGGTGAAGACTGTTCCATGCTTTAATTGTGCGGGGGAAGAATGAGTTGCTGTGCACATCTGTCTTGGTAGCTGGAATCTCAAATTGGATCGAATGCCCTCGTCTGCTCCCAATATGTTTGGTGTAGGTTTGGCCATCTATGTCGAGCTGACCATTTCACATTTTGCAAGAACATGCAAAGACAGTGTAGGGAGTTAGGTGGAAAGTTACAAAGCTGGGCCTGGAGGGAGAATAATCCTATTCTCAGGATTACTCCACACGAGGGCGAGGCAGGAAATTGGAGAATAATACAATCAAATATGTAGCTGAGGAGCTGGTGCAGGAGGCCTCAGGCATTGCACCCTTTCCTTGGGCCGCCACATGTACACTGACGGGGAGTGTGAACCAGGGGGGTTTAAACAACCATTACATCTGGACTGTGAGTGTAGGACAGAGGAAGGGGGGAGAAGGGGCCGGTCTCCTGTCTCCAGAGAGAATCAAATATACGATACGATGGAACTTTATTTATCCCAGGAGGGAAATTAATTTGCCAACAGTCATAATAAACACAAAATACATCAAACATGAAATTAAAATGACGAGTGGAAAGGCTTTGGGGATGTGCAAATATATAGGAGGTGGTGGAGGGGGGGTCCAGTTTGATAGCCACAGGGAAGAAGAATCTCCTGTGGCATTCTGTGCTGCATCTTGGTGGAGCCAGTCTGTTGCTGAAGGTGCTCCTCAGGTTGACCAGTGTGTCATGGAGGGGGTGAGCTGTGTTGTCCAGGATGCTCCGCAGTTTGAAGAGCATCCTCCCCTCCAAGACCACCCATGACTCCCAACTGCGACCCCAGGATGGTCCAGCCTTCCTGACGAGCTTGTTCAAGAGTGTTATATTGTCCCAGACACAACAATGACGTTCTTATGAGCCTGTCCCACTTTGGCCGTCAGCTATGCGGCAGGCCGGTGGCGCGCTAAGATATCATGCAGGACCAAGTCCACACTCCTCCACACCACTCCATGCTCCCGTCCCCACGCCACCCACACGCTAGCAGGTTGCGTAAATGGCGCACGAATAACGGCCAAGAGGGACAGGCCCTTTACTTGCAGCAGCACAACAGAATATGTAAACATAGTACTCTGTAAACAATGTAATAAATGAGAAAACAAGTACAGAGCCAAATAAGGTGGATGCAGTGAGTGTAGATATTTGGAGTTCGCACATGGAAGATTGGTTCACAAGAACAAGAATACCGCAGCCCGGATGGAGAATTGTCGCAAGTTGGTCGGATGTGAGTGATGTCACTCAGGGGTCAGTGCTGGGACCACAGGGGTCACAGGGAGATCGCGGGGGTCAGTGCTGGAGGATTACAGGGTCGATGCTGGGGTCCCCGACATTCACATTCTGTACCAGTGATTTAGCCGGGGGACACCTGCCATGTGCCCAGGTGCGTGAGGATACCGAGCCCAGTGGGATTGTGAGGGGGGGGGGGGGGGGGGGGGAGCAAAAGGCGGAAGGAATATAACATGAACAATATGTGAGGTCATGAAGGGAAGTGGTCTGTGAGGGAGGTTGGTGGTGATGTTGGAGGTGACGCAGGTGTATCCAGGTCTCCGACACGCAGACACAGCAGAGGATGAGTGGGTGGTGGTGGAAGCTTTCAATGACCCTGCAGCCTCCCTCACCTGTCCCGGTTCTTGCTTCTGCTGGAGCTGTGACGCGCGCATGTTTCGTCCACAGACGCTTTCTGTGGTTAAGATTTTCACAGCTTCACCACTCTCTGGCAGAAGACACGTCTCCTCAGTGTCTCCCCCTGTACCCCGAGTCTCCCCGTGTACCTCGTCTCCCCGTGTACCCCGTCTCCCCCCGTATCCCGAGTCTACCCCTGTACCCCGAGTCTACCCCTGTACCCCGAGTCTGCCCCTGTACCCCGTCTCCCCCTATACCCCGAGTCTACCCCTGTACCCCAAGTCTCCCCCGTACCCCGTCTCCCCCTATACCCCGAGTCTACCCCTGTACCCCAAGTCTCCCCCGTACCCCGTCTCCCCCTATACCCCGAGTCTACCCCTGTACCCCGAGTCTACCCCTGTACCCCGAGTCTGCCCCTGTACCCCGAGTCTGCCCCTGTACCCCATCTCCCCCTGTACCCCGAGTCTGCCCCTGTACCCCATCTCCCCCTGTACCCCGAGTCTGCCCCTGTACCCCATCTCCCCCTGTACCCCGAGTCTGCCCCTGTACCCCGTCTCCCCCCATATCCCGAGTCTACCCCTGTACCCCGAGTCTACCCCTGTACCCCGAGTCTGCCCCTGTACCCCGTCTCCCCCTATACCCCGAGTCTACCCCTGTACCCCAAGTCTCCCCTGTACCCCGTCTCCCCCTATACCCCGAGTCTCCCACTGTACCCCGAGTCTGCCCCTGTACCCCGAGTCTCCCCTATACCCCAAGTCTACCCCTGTACCCCGTCTCCCCCTGTACCCCGAGTCTGCCCCTGTACCCCGTCTCCCCTGTACCCCGAATCTACCCCTGTACCCCATCTCCCCCTGTACCCCGAGTCTGCCCCTGTACCCCATCTACCCCTGTACCCTATCTCCCCCTGTACCCCATCTCCCCCTGTACCCTGTCTCCCCGTGTACCCCGAGTCTGCCCCTGTACCCCGAGTCTGCCCCTGTACCCCATCTCCCCCTGTACCCCGAGTCTGCCCCTGTACCCCATCTCCCCCTGTACCCCATCTCCCCCTGTACCCCATCTCCCCCTGTACCCTGTCTCCCCGTGTACCCCGAGTCTGCCCCTGTACCCCGTCTCCCCGTGTACCCCGAGTCTGCCCCTGTACCCCATCTCCCCCTATACCCCGAGTCTACCCCTGGCCCTCCCTCCATCTGGGACATCCTGGGTCTAGTCTGTCCAAGTTTCTACCAACTTCATTCTTCTGACCCCTGTGACTATAAAGACTCTCTCTTCACACCCAGTCCTGTCATCCCAGAGAAACCTCCCACCCCCGACCATAGGTGACAGTTCTGAACCACTTCTCAACTACTTCCCAAACTACCGCTCGAAACCACTTCCTCTTGGAGGGAGCAAGGACAGACCTCCTCGCTCTCACCCTCTGCCTCTGTGGAGCCAGCCCTTCACAATTCCCAGAGCCACTCGAGTGACGTTCCAGCACCAGGCATGTCTAATGGGAATCTTCCCGATGTGACCATGATCTGCTCCCATTGTCCCGGCACAATTTGCCATTGACCACTGGAGAAGCAACACTTCCCCGTTCACCTCATTGTTCCTTCGTGTAGGGACACAAACGCTCTTTCCATATGATGCACAGCTGTTGGAGCTGACAATGTGGTTTCCTCTACACTGGAGAGACTAAACTGACCAATCTGAGGAGTTCACACCACAAGGGTGGCCTTGACATTCCAGTTCCTGTTCTCCAGCCCAATCCCACTCTTCCTGTCTAACTGTGGCCTCCTCCACAGTCCCAACATGCCCGTCACAAAGATGAGGAACAGCGCCTTCTTCCCACTGGAAACAACAGGTTTGCCTCAACCCTGAATCAACAACTTTGGGTAATTGCGTTCGCATCAGAATGAGAATAGACTCAAAAAGCTGGAGTAACTCAGTGGGTCAGGCAGCATCTCATAGAAACATAGAAAATAGGTGCAGAAGAAGCTATTTGGCCCTTCGAGCCAGCACTGCCATTCATTGTGATCATGGCTGATCGTCCCCTATCAATAACCCGTGCCTGCCTTCTCCCCATATCCCTTGATTCCACTAGCCCCCTAGAGCTCTATCTAACTCTCTCTTAAATCAACCCAGTGATTTGGCCTCCACTGCCCTCTGTGGCAGGGAATTCCACAAATTCACAACTCTCTGGGTGAAAACATTTTTTCTCACCTCAGTCTTAAATGGCCTCCCCTTTATTCTAAGGTTGTGGCCCCTGGTTCTGGGCTCGCCCAACATTGGGAACATTTTTCTGCATCTAGCTTGTCCAGTCCTTTTATAATTTTATATGTTTCTATAAGGCCCCCTCATCCTTCTAAACTCCAGTGAATACAAGCTTAGTCTTTTCAATCTTTCCTCATATGACAGTCCCCTAATCCCAGGGATCAATCTTGTGACCCTACGCTGCACTGCCTCAATCAATAGAATGTCCTTCCTCAAATTAGGAGACCAAAACTATACGCAATACTCTAGATGTGGTCTCACCAGAGCCCTATACAACTGCAGAAGCACCTCCCTACTCCTGTACTGAAATCCTCTTGTTATGAAGGCCAACATTCCATTAGCTTTCTTCACTGCCTGCTGTACCTGCATGCCAACTTTCAGTGACTCGTGTACAAGGACACCCAGGTCTCGCTGTACCTCCCCCTTACCTAGCCTAACCCCATTGAGATAATAATCTGCCCCCTTGTTTTTGCCACCAAAGTGGATAACCTCACATTTATCTATATTATACTGCATCTGCCACGCATCTGCCCACTCGCTCAACCTGTCCAGGCCCCCCTGCAACCTCCTAACATCCTCTTCACAGTTCACGCTGCCACCTAGCTTTGTGTCATCCGCAAACTTGCTAGTGTTGCTCCTAATTCCCTCTTCCAAATCATTAATATATATGGTAAACAGTTGCGGCCCCAACACCGAGCCTTGCGGCACTCCACTCGCCACTGTCTGCCATTCTGAAAAGGACCTGTTCACTCCCACTCTTTGCTTCCGGTCTGCCAACCAATTTTCTATCCATGTCAACACCCTACCCCCAATACCATGTGCTCTAATTTTAGTGCGGGACTTTATCAAGCGCTTTCTGAAAGTCTAGATACACAACATCAACTGGCACCCCTTCATCCATTTTACTTGTCACATCCTCAAAAAATTCCAGAAGATTAGTCAAGCATGATTTCCCTTTCATAAATTCATGTTGACTTGGACTAATCCTTTTACTGTTATCCAAATGCTCTATTATTACCTCTTTAAGAATTGACCAGCATCTTTCCCACCACCAAAGTCAGGCTAACTGACAATGGACAATAAGTGCAGGAGTAGGCCACTCGGCCCTTCGAGCCAGCACCACCATTCAATGTGATCATGGCTGATCATCCCCAATCAGTAGCCCGTTCCTGCCTTATCCCCATATCCCCTGACTCTGCTATTTTTAAGAGCCCTATCTAGCTCTCTTGAAAGCATCCAGAGAACCTGCCTCCACCGCCCTCTGAGGCAGAGAATTCCACAGACTCACCACTCTCTGTGAGAAAAAGGGTTTCCTCATCTCCATTCTAAATGGCTTACTCCTTATTCTTAAACTGTGGCCCCTGGTTCTGGACTCCCCCAACATCGGGAACATATTTCCTGCCTCTAGCGTGTCCAAACCCTTAACAATCTTATATGTTTCAATGAGATATTCTCTCATCCTTCTAAACTCTAGTGTACAAGCCCAGTTGCTCCATTCTCTCAGCATGTGACAGTTCCGCCATTCCGGGAATTAACCTTGTAAACCTACGCTGCACTCCTTCAATAGCAAGAATGTTCTTCCTCAAATTAGGGGACCAAAACTGCACACAATACTCCAGGTGTGGTCTAACTAGGGCTCTATACAACTGCAGAAGGACCTCTTTGCTCCTATACTCAACTCCTCTTGTTATAAAGGCCAACATGCCATTCGCTTTTTTCACTGCCTGCTGTACCTATATCCAATTCATGGGTGAACAGACACCCCTCTGCAAGGCACTGATATCAGGGCAGTTAAAGGCAGATAATTGTGGGCCAGTCTGTCCGTGCTGGAGCGCCAGGGCTTTGCATTGATCAGCAGCGCCGGCAGCAGAGGCCTCTCATATACCAGGCCATCACACAATCTATAGCTCACAACCAGGCTCTCTCTGTACTACTGGGATCTGACCCTGTTCACCACACGTTTAACTCCCACTTCCCTGTTATTGCCATCCTATATCCCACTACTCCCACCCGGTCTTGTATCCCACTATTCCTGCTCTAACCCATATCCACTAGCTCTGTATCCTACTCTTTCCCACAACCCTGCAGATGTAACAAGGGGTCCCGTGGTCATGAGGGTCTCGACCCGAAACATCACCCATTCCTTCTCTCCAGAGATGCTGCCTGCCCGCTGAGTTACTCCAGCATTTTGTGTCTATCTTCCTTGTCTTTTAGATTGAGACCACCCTGCCTGCTGGCCATAAACTCAAGCTGGAGCGGGTGCAGAGAAGATTGATGAGGATGTTGCCAGGACTAGAGGGTGTGAGCTACAGGGAGAGGTTGCGTAGGCTGGGACTCTATTCTTTGGAGCGCAGGAGGATGAGGGGCGATCTTATAGAGGTGTATAAAATCATGAGAGGAATAGATCGGGTAGATGCACAGAGTCTCTTGCCCAGAGTAGGGGAATCGAGGGCCAGAGGACATAGGTTCAAGGTGAAGGGGAAAAGATTTAATGGAAATCTGAGGGGTAACCTTTCACACAGAGGGTGGTGGGTGTATGGAACAAGCTGCCAGATGAGGGAGTTGAGGCTGGGACGTTTAAAATACAGTTAGCCAAGTACATGGAAAGGACAGGTTTAGAGGGTTATGGACCAAACATGGGCAGGTGGGACTAGTGTAGATGGTACATGTTGAACAAGCTGAGTAGCTCAGCGGGCCAGGCAGACTGAAGAAGGGGCTCAACCCGAAATGTCACCCATTCCTTCTCTCCAGAGATGCTGCCTGTCCACTGAGTTACTCCCGCTGGTTTAAAGGAATAGCATCTGCACCTCCTTCCTGCACAATAATGCTGTATAATGGAGTCCAGGAGCCCTTCCTCTTCTTGCGTATGGCACACACAGCCTAAAGTTGAGGTCAACTTGTTCTATTTGATCTTGTTTGATTATGCATGTCGGGTTCATTGCATTCGTTGAAACAGGGCGGACCACGTGAAGGTCCCAATCTCCCACCCCTCCAGGAGCCCTGACAAAACAGAGGTGTTGAATCATTTCTGGAAATGATCAGAAGGTTCTTGGTTAATCGTCCCTGCCCCTTCGAAGCCTTCTTCATTCCTGGGTGTTTGAGTTACCATATACAACCAGGCATTGATGCAACCTGCCAACAGGCTCTCTACTGTAGAAGTTCAATTGAATATTCAGCGGCAAACCAAACTCTTCAAGCTTCTTAGAAAAAAGCATCGATGATGAAAAAGAAGCAAAGCTTTGTAACAATGAAGGATAACCACGTACAACCTCATGTGTATTTCCTCACCAGATAGAGAGGGGTCATTCAGCGGACCGGCATCATGAAGCAACCCACCTGTTCCACTCCACACATTTCCTTCAGCCTATTCCCTTCACACGTCCATCAATTCCCTCCTGATTCTCCTTCTTCCACCTACACGAGGGGAAAATTACAGTGGACACTTAAAGTCAAAGTCCTTTTTTTAAAAATTTGTCACATGCACCCGGAGGTGCAGTGAAATGAATTTGCCGGCAGTGATGCACTTAAAAATAACACACAACACACAATAAAGTTAACACAAACATCCAGCACAGCATTCTTCACTGTGGTGGAAGGCAACAAAGTCCAGCCAGTTCTCCTCCTTGTTCACAAGTGGTCAGGGCCACAAACTTGGCCAAGCAACGTGCACGCCTGAGGAAACGCCCACACTCACAGTGAAATGGGGCAAACTGCAGACACACACCACAAACTGCAGATGCTGCCATCTGGAGCAAAACGCTAACTGCTGCACAAACGTGGAGGGAATGAACAGACAATGTTTTGATTCGGGCTGATGAGTGGGGGGTGGGGGGGGGGGGGGCTGGAATAGAGAAGAGGCAGAGGGTGAAAGCCTGGCAAGTGATAGGTGGATGTAGGTGAGCAAATAGGAGGAGTAAATATGGCTGATGCAATTGATAGACGAATTGCAAGGTTCTGAGGAAACCGCTTTTGCAGAAACTTGGCACTAGCACGTTGTACAGCTTCCTCCTGTGGCTTCACCAGTCTTCAGATGCAGGCGGGTCGTTTAAACCCACCTGGTTTATGTCAGCCACAACACAGTTACTTCAAATATTACACCAATGATCTTGGTCTAATGGCCAGTGGTTTTGGTCTTGTGTATTAAGCACGGTGAAGAGTCTGCAGAACAGACCCCGTCCCTTCCTCAACACCCCTCGAATCCTATTAAATATTAGCTTGCACCGTTATTCCAGGGAAACCGATCCTTCCTCTTCAATCTGTCTGCACTTCCAACGATTTTGATGCAAATCCCCCTTTAGCCTCCTGTGAAAGCAGCGCCAACATGCATGGTCTCTCCTCAGCTGTTATCAGACAACTGAGCCATCCTACCGACAACTAGAGAGCAGTCCTGAGATACTATCTACCACACTGGAGAACCTTGGACTATCTTTAATCAGACTTTATCGTGCACTAAACGTTATTCCCTTTATTCTGTACGTATACATCCATTGGAATCGAGTCTTGTTTTCCGCTGACTGGATAGCAGCAGCAAAAGCTTTTCACTGTACCTCGGTACACGTGACAATAAACTAAACCATAACCGCGTGGGGGATATGTTTCAAACATTATTGAAACATCTAAGATTGTTAAGGGTTTAGACATGCTAAAGGCAGGAAACATGTTCCCGATGTTGGGGGAGTCCAGAACCAGGGGCCACAGTTTAAGAATAAGGAGTAAGCCATTTAGAACGGAGACGAGGAAACACTTTTTCTCACAGAGAGTGGTGAATCTGTGGAATTCTCTGCCTCAGAGGGCAGTGGAGACAGGCTCTCTGGATACTTTCAAGAGAGAGTTAGATAGGGGTCTTAAAGATAGCGGTGTCCGGGGATATGGGTGAGAAGGCAGGAACGGGGTACTGATTGTGGATGATCAGCCATGATCACATTGAATGGCGGTGCTGGCTCAAAGGGCCGAATGGCCTACTCCTGCACCTATTGTCTATTGGTCCAGCAACTGGTGATAAACCCTCTCCACCACTCTTTGGTCTGCTCGCCCTCCATGTAGTTCTGTGGCTGTCACCTAACTAGTGCAGTATACAGTTAGAAATATAGAAAATAGGTGCAGGAGTAGGCCATTCAGCCCTTCAAGCTTGCACCGCCATTCAATATGATCATGGCTGATCATCCAACTCAGTATCCTGTACCTGCCTTCTCTCCATACCCCCTGATCCCTTTAGCCACAAGGGCCACATCTAACTCCTTCTTGAATATAGCCAATGAACTGGCCTCAACAACCTTCTGTGGCAGAGAATTCCACAGATTCACCACTCTCTGTGTGAAAAATGATTTTCTCATCTCGGTCCTAAAAGACTTCCCTCTTATCCTTAAACTGTGATCCCTTGTTCTGGACTTCCCCAACATCGGGAACAATCTTCCTGCATCTAGCCTGTCCAACCTCTTAAGAATTTTGTAAGTTTCTATAAGATCCCCACTCAATCTTCTAAATTCTAGCAAGTACAAGCTGAGTCTATCCAGTCTTTATTTATATGAAAGTCCTGCCATCCCAGGAATCAGTCTGGTGAACCTTCGCTGTACTCCCTCTATGGCAAGAATGTCTTTCCTCAGATTTGGAGACCAAAACTGTACGCAATACTCCAGGTGTGGCCTCACCAAGACCCTGTACAACTGCAGTAGAACCTCCCTGCTCTTATACTCAAATACTTTTGCTATGAATGCTAACATACCATTCGCTTTCTTCACTGCCTGCTGCACCTGCATGCCTACTTTCAATGACTGGTGTACCATGACACCCAGGTCTCATTGCGTCTCCTCTTTTCCTAATAGGCCACCATTCAGATAATTGTCTACTTTCCTGTTTTTGCCACCAAAGTGGATAACTTCACATTTATCCATATTATAATGCATCTGCCATGCATTTGCTCACTCACCCAACCTATCCAAGTCACCTAGCATCCTCCTCACAGCTAACACTGGCCCCCAGCTTCGTGTCATCCGCAAACTTGGAGATGTTGCACCCAATTCCCTCATCCAGATCATTAATATATATTGTAAATAGCTGGGGTCCCAGCACTGAGCCTTGCGGTACGCCACTAGTCACTGCCTGCCATTCTGAAAGGGACCCGTTCACTCCTACTCTTTGCTTCCTGTCTGCCAGCCAGTTCTCTAGCCACATCAATACTGAACCCCCAATACCGTATGCTTTAAGTTTATATACTAATCTCTTATGTGGGACCTTGTCGAAAGTCCAGATGTAACACATCCACTGGTTCTCCCTTATCAACTCTGCTAGTTACATCCTTGAAAAATTCTATAAGATTCGTCAGACATGATTTACCTTGCATAAATCCATGCTGACTTTGTCCAATGATTTCACCACTTTCCAAATGCGCTGCTATCCCATCTTTAATAACTGACTCTAGCAGTTTCCCCACTACCGATGTTAGACTAACTGGTCTGTAATTCCCCGTTTTCTCTCTCCCTCCCTTTTTAAAAAGTTCTAGAATGACCCTCCTCCTAGTCAATGCCTCACTCGTCAAAGACAAGCAGCCCGGGGGTATTTTTGCAACCTTTTACTGTTCTGCTTCCAGGAGATTTATACTTCAACGTCGACCCGTTGCTTATTGTCTACTTTATATTGTGGATGTCCTTGACTGTGCATTTAGCCTGGAGTAACGCTGCTCTCCACATTATTGACGGGGCAGTATACGAGCACTATTACTCTGAATATATCCCTACTGAAGCCAACCACCTTTCGCCTAGTTTTCAGTCATCCAGGAAATGGTGAGGATTGTGTCCCTCCCATTGTGAGTCTGTCGCGGAGACGGCGCAGAGCAGCGAATGAGCAGCAGGCGGCAGCAGCGAGCAGCAGGCGGCAGCAGCGAGCAGCAGGCGGCAGCAGCGAGCAGCAGGCGGCAGCAGCGAGCAGCAGCGAGCAGCAGGCGGCAGCAGCGAGCAGCAGCGAGCAGCAGGTGGCAGCAGCGAGCAGCAGCGAGCAGCAGGCGGCAGCAGCGAGCAGCAGCGAGCAGCAGGTGGCAGCAGCGAGCAGCAGCGAGCAGCAGGCGGCAGCAGGCGGCAGCAGCGAGCAGCAGGTGGCAGCAGCGAGCAGCAGGCGGCAGCAGCGAGCAGCAGGCGGCAGCAGCGAGCAGCAGGCGGCAGCAGCGAGCAGCAGGCGGCAGCAGCGAGCAGCAGCTGGAGATGGACACAAAGTGCTGGAGGAGTAACTCAGCGGGACGGGCATGAGGAATGAGTCCTCGAATGAAGGAATTAACCATCTGCGGTTCCTTCCCCCACATCCCATTCCTTCTCTCCAGAGATGCTGTCTATCCCGCTGAGTTACTCCAGCAATTTGTGTCTACCAAACTCTACAATAGATAGAGCACAGCGTGCAGAGAACAGTTCCATGGAGATCTGGTTCCACTTCCAGAATGTCATGGTCAACATTCAACTGTTTGCTGAACTGTTTTGCCGAAAAATCTAAACATTTTGCTGAGAATGATCTGGAGCATGCAGAGGTGAGGGGTCACGGTGATGGGGTCAGTGATGGGGTCGAGGTGAGGGGTCACGGTGATGGGGTCAGTGATGGGGTCGAGGTGAGGGGTCACGGTGATGGGGTCAGTAATGGGGTCGCGGTGAGGGGTCAGTAATGGGGTCGAGGTGAGGGGTCAGTAATGGGGTCGAGGTGAGGAGTCACGGTGATGGGGTCAGTGATGGGGTCGAGGTGAGGGGTCAGTAATGGGGTCGAGGTGAGGGGTCACGGTGATGGGGCTGGACTGGGGTGGAAGTTACAGACCATTTGAACGAGCCAACATAGTTTGGGGCGGTGACGGGACCCCGTGCTTGGAGCGAGCCACAGTGAATCTCGGTCGATGTGGAGTGTAAGTTCCTTCAACACACGGAAGCGACTGAACCCAGGGACTTGGCACCGGCGCTAACCTGCCCTTCCCTCCCGGTCCCAGCCCACCCGGGCCTGGGGCTCCGGCCTCCCACAAGTGCGGGGCGAGAGGGGCAGGTTTGGGGACGAGAGGGGCAGGTTTGGGGGCAAGTGGGACTGGTTTGGGGACAAGAGGGGCTGGTTTGGGGGCGAGAGGGGCAAGTCTCTGGAATTCTCTGCCACAGAGGGTAGTTGAGGCCAGTTCATTGGATATATTTAAGAGGGGGTTAGATGTGGCGCTTGTGGCTAAGGGGATCAGAGGGTATGGAGAGAAGGCAGGTACGGGATACTGAGTTGGATGATCAGCCATGATCATATTGAATGGCGGTGCAGGCTCGAAGGGCCGAATGGCCTATTCCTGCACCTAATTTCTATGTTTCTATGTTTCTAAGAGGGGCTGGTTTGGGGTGAGAGGGCAGGTTTGGGGGCGAGTGGGGCAGGTTTGGGGGCGAGTGGGGCAGGTTTGGGGGAGAGGGGCAGGTTTGGGGGCGAGTGGGGCAGGTTTGGGGGCGAGTGGGGCAGGTTTGGGGGCGAGAGGGGCTGGTTTGGGGGCGAGAGGGGCAGGTTTGGGGGCGAGAGGGGCAGGTTTGGGGGTGAGTGGGGCAGGTTTGGGGGCGAGAGGGGCAGGTTTGGGGGCGAGAGGGGCTGGTTTGGGGGCGAGTGGGGCAGGTTTGGGGGCGAGAGGGGCAGGTTTGGGGGCGAGAGGGGCTGGTTTGGCAGCAACAAGCCGCTGCTGGAAACACACAGCGGGTCGGGCATCGGCGGTGGAGGGAGACAAACAGACGGGGTTGACCCAACACTCGGCCATGCCAGAAACAGATGTTGCACAAACCGCTGGCCAGCGGTGGGAGTGAGGAAACAAAGCAATCGCCCCATTCAGGAAACATCTGCTCGATTACAGGCGGGTCATTAGGTTGATGAAGCCACTCAGCGGCGGGGAGAAGGTGTGGGGAATATTAGGGAGCGGCTCCGTGTCACTGCCGGCAACCGGCCCGGGACGGCCACACTTCCCCGGAACCGCTGCTCACCGCTGCAGACTAACCCTGGCCGGAGCGTGCAGAGCCACAGCGGGGGGGGGGGGGAGAGGGGGTGGAAGAGGGGGTATGGAGGGTGGAGGGGAGGGTGGAGGGGAAGGTGGAGGGGAAGGGAGGGGTGCAGACTTCTAAACGGCCCAGAACCAGCTTAGAGCCACTGGGTGCAGTTTCACAACCCAGTGGTGAGTCTGTGGAATTCTCTGCCTCAGAGGGCGGTGGAGGCAGGTTCTCTGGATGCTTTCAAGAGAGAGCTAGATAGGGCTCTTTAACATAGCGGAGTCAGAGGATATGGGGAGAAGGCAGGAACGGGGTACTGATTGGGGATGATCAGCCATGATCACATTGAATGGCGGTGCTGGTTCAAAGGGCTGAATGGCCTATTCCTGCACCTATTGTCTATTGTCTGTGATAGGAAATTGAAAAATGTGAAAGGAATTTATAAAGACAGAAAATATCAGAAGGGCAGAAATAGTGAAGCTGGAGCAGATACAGGGATTGACGAGGATGTTGTCAGGGCTCGAGGGCCTGGTTCTTGGTTCTTGGTTACTTGATCCTCCAAAATATTCCAACTGGATTTAAACTGGAGGTGGTAAAGGGAGGGATTTAGCCAGAGAGGGTTATTGGGAAGAAAGTGCCACTTTAAATTTAGTTGCATCTGGCTGGGCAACCGTGGCTTGGTGGAGATTATTCCATGCTTTAATAGTGCGTGGAAAGAACGAATTGCTGTACACATCTGTCTTTGTGGCTGGGACCACAAATTGGATCGAATGCCCTCGTCTGCTCCTAATTGATTTGGGGTTGGTGTAGGTCTTGTGATCTATGTCTAGCTGACTATTAAACATTTTGTAAAAACAGGTCAAATGGTGAGCTTCACGTCTGTCTTGGAGAGGGTTCCACCCCCGCCCAGAGAATTCAGAAGTTTGGTGACACTCGCTTCTCTCTCGTAGGTGTTAGTAACAAATCGAGCGGCCTGTCTTTGGACACGTTCGATGGATGAAATGTTTTTATCTGTGTATGGGTCCCAAGCTGCAACTGCGTAGTCCAGATGAGGTCTAACGAGGGTGAAATACAGCTTCTCCTTGACAGAAGCTGAACAATGATGGAAGTTGCGCCTCAGGAAGTTTAGGACACCTGTTGCTTTCACTGTTACATGATGAGTCTGACCATTCCAACGTAGATCATTCTGCAATTTGATGCCAAGATACTTGGTTTGTTTGGATTCTTCAAGGGTGACACCAAGTATATTGTAAGATGTGACGCCTGGATTCCTCTTTCTGGTGACACGCATGGTTTCACATTTGGAAGGGTTGCACTGCATGCCCCATTGTTGTGACCACTCGACCATAGTATCGAGATCCTTTTGGAGAGCATCTTCATCATTAGCTGACTTAATTGGACGATACAGCAAACAATCATCAGCGAATAGTCTGGTCGTATTTGCGACTTTTTCATGGATGTCATTGATGTAAAGCAAAAATAGGTGTGGGCCAAGTACTGTGCCCTGGAGTGTACCACTCAACACTGGGTGCCAATTGGAGCTCTTTCCGTTTACACACATGCGCTGAAGACGTTTTGTCAGGAAACTGGAAATCCATCGTTTCGTGTTGGAATGAATACCGTAGAAGTCAAGCTTCCGAAGCAGTCTCTGGTGTGGGAGAAGCAGTCTCTGATCCATAGGGAGAGGTTGCCTTGGCTGGAACTCGTGATACAGTGTGGAAACAGGTCCTTCGGCCCAACTTGCCCACACCAGCCAACGTTCCACCTGCTTGCGTTTGGTCCATCTCCCTCCAAACCTGTCCTATCCATGTACCTGTCTAACTGCTTCTTAAATGTTGGGATAGTCCCAGCCTCAACTACCTCCTCTGACAGCTTGTTCCATACACCCACCACCCTCTGTGTGAAAACGGTACCCTTCAGATTCGTATTAAATGTCTTCCCCTTCACTTTGAACCTCTGTCCTCTGGTCCTCGATTCCCCAACTCTGGGCAAGAGACTCGGTGTGTCTACCTGATCTATTCCTCTCATGATTTTATACACCTCTATAAGATCTCCCCTTATCCTCCTGCGCTCCGTGGAATAGAGACCCAGCCCACTCAACCTGTCCCTATAGCTCACACCCTCTTGTCCTGGCAACATCCTCATAAATCTTTTCTGAACTCTTTCAAGCTTGACAACATCTTTCCTATAACATGGTGCCCAGAACTGAACACAATATTCTAAATGCGGTCTCACCAGCGTCTTATACAACTGTAACATGACCTCCCAACTTCTATACTCAATACTCTGACTGATGAAGGCCAAAGTGCCAAAAGCCTTTTTGACCGCCCTATCCACCTGCGACTCGACCTTCAAGGAACCATGCACCTGTATTCCTAGATCCCTCTGCTCTACAACACTGCCCAGAGGCCGACCATTCACTGTGTAGGTCCTGCCCTTGTTCAACCTCCCAGAATGCAACACTAGCATAGCTGCGACATGCTGGCTGGTGTGGTCAAGTCGGGCCGAAGGGCCTGTTTAATAATAATAATAATAATAATAATACCTTTTATTGTCATTACACATAAGTGCAACGAGATTTGGTTTGCAACATCTAGATTACGGTTTAACACGATCAGCCATTGCTTTTCCTGGCTGGACCTACATGTCCACACTGTATCATTCTAATCAGTGGGGCAAGAAATGTAAGAGAACTTATAAGCAGTCCCTGCCGTGGGCAGGATGGGGAGTGATGTGGTGACCGAAGGGGCAGACAGAGATGGCCATGTAGGTCCAGCGAGGAAAACCAATGGCTGAATGTGTCAAATTAGTACTGGAGGTCTCATCAGTCTGAAGAAGGGTCTCGATCCAAAATGTCACCCATTCCTTCGCTCCATAGATGCTACCTCACCCGCTGAGTTTCTCCAGCTTTTTGTCGGCCTTTGTTTTTTTATCAGTTGGAGTTCTCCAGATCATCTAGAGAAACTGCTGACCAATTTAGCAGAACCATGCAACATTTAGAAAGTACTTTTGAAGCTAGTGCGAGTATGAAAATACGAGTGAGTGGCGATCTAAAACCCAAGCCATTTACTTTGAGATGTGTCGCCAGCAGGTTGTTTATTGTCCAATATTGCAGCAACACCGCAAGTATTCCACCAATCAGGACATTGAGATTGATGGCTGAGAACAATAATAACTGTGAAGGTGGCACGTGCACTAGTCCACCAAGGCTCCTGCAAAAGGCCAGAGGTTGGCCAGGGATCCTGGTTCAGACACAGCCAATGACCACCTGTCGAGGTGAGTGAATTAAGGGAAGCTAAAGAAATAAGTGACTGCACTGAACATTCATATGATGGTAAAATTAAACATTCTCAACAGTTCTTTAGCCAGAGGGCGGTGAATCTGTGGAATTATTTACACAGACGGCTGTGGAGGTTATAGCGGTGGATATTTTTAAGGCCGAGATAGATAGATTGCTGATTAGTACCAGGCACGTGCCGTCAGGGTAGGCAAGGTAGGCACTGCGTACCCTGACTAAAATTATAACATAGTAATTACTAAATATAAATAGTAAAGACATGGGAGAATTATGCCTATCTAAGAGATCGATCTCTGAGGTAGGCATAAATCTCCGTGCCTTTCATCCGCAGCACATAACACGGGAAGGTCTGTGCGGCCCACGTGCCGTCAGCGCTGCTTCAAGCGTCAATTTCAAACGGGTCTGAGGGCAGCAGAAATTCTGCCTTTGCAGCACTGCGCAGGCGCAGCAGCCTAATGCGCATGCACAGCGCTAGTTTCTTGGCGGGCTTTTCAAATATGGATTGGCAATATTTTAAGTGTATGTTAGGAAACAGGGAGAGAAGAATGGAGCACGTGTACCGATAATGTGGTAAGTACATTTTGTGTTTATGTT
The DNA here is from genome assembly GCA_963514005.1 of Raja brachyura. Next base: position 6,609,234 of record OY740803.1, on the reverse strand, counting down.
TTTAAATACCGTACTTCCAGGGGTGTGGGGGTGGGGGGAGAGCTCCTTTCATAGCATTTGGGGAGTCTGGCCCGGGGTAAGGTTGCGTGAGGGGCATGAATGTTATGAAGAAGGGGATTGGGATAATGCCACTTGCGGCGTCCTTGCACGGAGGCGTGCAAAACCTCTCTCCTGCCGCTCGTTGGCCTCACTCACGTCCCGCAAATCCTTAAATTCCGACAGCGCGATTGAGGTTCCTCGGCTGTGGGAATTTAAGGATTTGCAGGAAGCCGCTGACAGGAGCGAGTGGCAGGTGAGAGATGTTCAGACGGAGAGCACTGACAGAGGTGAGCGGGCCGGCAGAAGGCGCTGAAGTGGCGGACAGTTTGACTGTCGGGTCCCGGCGGCCGCTCGCAGCTACCCGAGCTGCTTCTATCCCCGGCTACAATGTGGTGGCTCCACGCCTGGAGCACCGCAGCAGCGGTAAGTGAGTGAGTTACTGGCATTATCCCCGACCCTCTCATTCTCAACAGTCCTGCTCTCCCCGAAACTTTACCCCTGGCACAGACTCCCCATACACTGTGAAAGGAACTGTCCCCCCAATTGGTCCCTTGAACAAATGTTGTCATTCAATAAGATGACAACTGATTCAACTTTTCCCTGTGTGCTCCCGTTTTTCCCACCATCTCTCCACCTGCCATCACCCTTCACCCCCCCCCCCCTTTCAGTAATTCAGAATAAAGGAGACTAGGAAGCCTTGGGCAAATTGATTTGTCACTGTCTTTATTTTTATTTTTTATTTTTACGGAGAGAACAATCTGCGCATGCGCGGTTTATATATTTTGTAAAATCGGACTGAGTGCCTACCCCGAGTAATGTGCCTGGTTAGTGCGGGTGTCGGGGGTTATGGGGAGAGGGCAGGAGAATGGGGTTAGGAGGGAGAGATAGATCAGCCATGATTGAATGGTGGAGTAGACATGATGGGCCGAATAGACTAATTCAGCTCCTATCACTTATCAACATGTTCTGGGACGTCAGCACTGTAGCTTGCACCAAAATGGATGCAATCCCTCCCGCTGGCGACAGATGCTCGCTCAGAGAAGGTATCATTCGTACAGCCCACCCCCCGGCAAGAACAGTTGAAAGTTGTCCAACCAGAATAGCACTAGATTTCCCACCGTAGAAACAGTGAGCAGTGGTGAAAGGCAACTGCTGCAAGAAAAGGAGAACAGTCTGAAAATATGCAGGCCTGGATCCAGGGAAGGATTTACTTCACACAAGGCCTGCCTACAATGCACAGCCCAACTTGGAACAATGGGAAAGATTCACGCGACTGCCAGGGAAGTTAAACAAGTTCAAGTAAGAGCTAATGTTCATGCCAGTTCCTCCCACCCTGCCGCACAGCAGAGTGGAATCTCTAGCCAATCTCCCTTGGAAAGTGTATGGAGCAACGTTCAATAACCTACTCATTGACGTGACTGCCTGGTGTGATGTTCAATGCGGGCCAGGACATGTTATCAATGACAATAATTCCTCACGACTTCACAAGTAATAAAGATGGGGCCTACTACCGTTGTCCTCCATCAATCAGCACAACGCTAACTTCTTTCCAGATTTCTTGCAGTATTCAGGGTAGTTCGCACAAGCTTTCTGCATGTCTTTCAGAAAGGAAGGCACACCGCTCTGTGGACAAACACATCGGTGTTAATGAAGAAAGGTCTCGACCCGAAACATCGCCCATTCCTTCCCTCCAGAGATGCTGCCTGTCCCGCTGAGTTTCTCCAGCATTTTGTGGGTAGATACAAAATGCTGGAGAAGCTCAGTTAGTGAGGCAGCATCTATGAAGCGAAGGAATAGGTGACCCGAAACGTCACCTATTCCTTCAGGGTCTTGAGCCGAAACGTCACCTATTCCTTCGCTCCATAGATGCTGCCTCACCCGCTGAGTTTCTCCAGCATTTTTATCTACCTTCGATTTTTCCAGCATCTGGAGTTCCTTCTTAAACATCTCCAGCATTTTGTGTCTATCTTTGGTGTTAATGACCTGAGAGGTTAGGTACAGATTCTGAACCATGATCCTATCAATGAAGAAGCCGTGTACTGAACACTGGACTGGTGCGTAACGCTGCCCTCACCAGCATCAAACATTGTTCCCACCAGTCAAATAAAGCGCGGCTTTAGATGCAAGTACTCGGAAGCTGCATCTGAAGACGACAGCGAGGAATTAATCTGTATGTGATGAATCAACTCAGGATCAGTGTGGATCAGAACTAGAGTCAGGTTGTGTACAGCCACACACTGTCGCATGTGCACATTACACACAAAATAGAGAAAGATGGTAACATGAGCTACAGAATCATTGATCCTGGAATCACGCAACACATAAAATGGGACCTGTCAGCCGCCACATCCAGGCTAAACATGACACTAGTCCACTAATCCCATTTACCTTCAATGGACCCACAAATCTTTACATATTTCCAATTCAAATAAGTTTCCAAGTGCCTATTAAAACAGAGTTGTTCCCCTCCACAGATGCAGCCTGACCTACTGAGTTTCTCCAGCAATTTGGACATGGCCATGTGCCTTTAAACATGGCCATGTGGCTCAGATCTCTGGGCATCACGGGACAGCAATCAGGAGGCCGACTCTTCCGTTTCTCTGACCTATGCATCTTTTGAGTTGAGCCACTTCAGCCAAGGAAGGGCTCTCTTCTCTTCCCCATTTATATGCACCATGACTTCCCAAAAATACTTGTCCATCTTTCCTCCACGGGCTTAATGTCTTATCGCCAAACCCACTGGAAACATTCAACTTGCGAAGGACGGAATATCAAATGCTTCCTTTGACCAACAAAGCCGTTGCAATGTTAATACTCACTCACCTTTGATGCCCAATTGATGAGGAATGTTGGGATCATTCCTCCAGGATTATCAAAGTAATGCAGAAACACTGAAGAAGAAAAAACATCAGGTGTAACGAGGAATAAATGTCATTTCCATTGATTAAGTAATGTTGAGCTATCAAATTACTGGCCAAATACACAAACGACTTTGCATGTTTCACTAATGGGCCTGTCCCACAGGCGATTTTTTGGCAACTACAGATGACTACAACAACATTTTCAACATATTGAAAAGTTTTCGGCGACAGTGGTGACAATTCTTGCTGTCGTAGGCTGTCGCCAGGTGTAGGTGAATTCCATTAAAACTAGTCCCTGGCAGTCACCTAAAGAGTCGCCTTTAGAATTTTGAGACAAGACAAGGAAGGATGAACAACCGGGACTCTGGCTTCAGTTCCCCAACGTTCCTTACAGTGCCACCTAAAACATTGTCTCTTGGGAGGGCATCCATCGTTCCATTAGATTAACCTGCCAATTGTGATATCATCTCACGCTTAACCTAACTCAGAATGATATTTATTGACTGTGCCCCAGACTTCAAAACCATATACCAAATGCGATCAGCTTTATCTCCAAGATCTTTGTTCTGGACCTTGGCCATGGGACCTCTATCTGCAAATGGCTTCTGGACCGGCAGACCTCAGTCAGTTACAATTGCTCATAACATTCTTAATCCACTTTATCAATTATTCCTTTATAGCATGTTGGTATTTTTCCGTCTGCATTGTAACCTTTGCACCATTCTGCTGTTGTATTTTTAATTATATTTATCTATATGTTTACTCTCTGAGGTAGATACGAACAGGGAATTTCAATGCTCCCTGGTGAAAAAATGCAGCAGGATCTGGATCAATTGGCCAGGTGGGCTGAGGAAAGGTTTATGGAATTTAATAGAGAAATATGAGATGTTGCATTTTGGGAAGTCTAACATGGGCAGGACCCACACAGTGAATGGGAGGCCTCTGGGGAGTGTTGTAGAGCAGAGGGGTGTGAAATGGGTTTAGATCGGGTGGCCAAAAAGGCGTTTGGTACATTGGCTTTCATCAGTCAGAGTATTGAGTATAGAAGTTGGGAGGTCATGTTGCAGTTGTATAAGACATTGGTGAGACCGCATTTAGAGTATTGTGTTCAGTTCTGGGCACCATGTTATAGGAAAAATGTTATCAAGCTGGAAAGGGTGCAGCGAAGATTTACGAGAATATTGCCAGGACTAGAGGGTGTGAGTTATAGGGAGAGGTTGAGTAGGCTGGGTCTCTATTCCATGGAGCACAGGAGGATGAGGGGAGATCTTATAGAGGTGTATAAAATCATGAAACGAATAGATCGGGAAGACGCACAGAGTCTCTTGCCCAGAGTAGTGGAATCGAGGACCAGAGAACATAGGTTTAAGATAATAGGGAAAAGATTTAACAGGAATCTGCAGGGGTAACTTTTTCACACAAAGGTGGTGGGTGTATGGAACAAGCTGCCAGAGGAGGTAGTTGAGGCTGGGACAATCCCAACACTTAAGAAACAGTTAGACAGGTACATGTATAGGGCAGGTTTGTCCTATACATGTTAGACAGGTCCACACTATATCACTCTATGTCATTAGTACTATCCTACACACTAGGGCGGCACGGTGGCGCAGCGGTAGAGTTGCTGCCTTACAGCGCTTACTGCACCAGAGACCTGGGTTTGATCCCGACTCTGCTGCTGTCTGTACATTCTCCCCGTGACCTTGTGGGTTCTCTCTGAGATCTTTGGTTTCCTCCCACACACCAAAAAATGCAGGTTTGTTGGTTCATTGGCTTGCTATAAATCTAAATGGTTCCTAGTATATGTTGGTATATGCGGAGATCGCTGGTTGGTGCGGACTGTGGGTCGAAAGGCCTGTTTCTGCGCTGTACCTCTAAACCAAACCAAATTATAGACAATTTACAGAAACCAATTAACACACCTACGAACCTTTGAAATATGGGAGGAAACCAGAGCACCCAGAGAAAACCCACGTGGTCACAGGGAGAACATACAAACTCCGTACAGACAGCACCCTTAGTCAGGATCGAACCCGTGTCTCTGCCACTGTGCTGCCTTGGTCTATACTGCGGAGGAAATTGGTCAGGCAATATTTTGGGTCGGGATCCTTCTTCAGACTGATAGAAGTAAAGTCATAAGTGATAGGAATAGAATCAGGCCATTCGGTCCATCAAGGCTACTCTGCTATTCAATCATGGCTGCCACCTAACCCCATTCTCCTTCCATCTCCTTGTAACCCGAGACCTGCCCTAATCATGACTCTACAGGGCTCTCCCTAATGTTTGGGGCAACCACCCATCATTTATTTATTTGCCTCTGTATTCCACAATTTGAGATTTGTAATAGAAAAAAATAAAATGTGGTTAAAGTGCACATTATCAGATTTTTTAAAAGGCCATTTTTATACATTTTGGTTTCACCATGTAGAAATTAAAGCTGTGTTTATACATAGTCCCCCATTTCAGGGCACCATAATGTTTGGAGTTATAATCATAGCGTGATGCAGCACAGAAACAGACCATCTGTGGGGAGGCCAGATGCTTGCAGCATGGTGATCTGTCCAAACCAGATCCATGCCAACTGTTTATCCATCAACACAAGACATGTTTTCCCACATTAGGACCATATCCTTCTATGCCTCTCTTAATTGTGTTTGTCTAATTGTTTCTTAAAGTGCTGATTGCTTCTGATTCCACTACTTCCTTTGTTAATGAGTTCAGGATATCAACCCGACAACTCTGTGCACAAACATTTAACCCTCAGATCCGCTTTAAAGATCCCCCCTGTCCCCTTAAACCTGTGGCCTTTCTTTTCCCAAAACCCAATCCAATATTTACACCTACGACCACGCAATCCATCTTCACAATTTAATTCAAACGCTAAATGAGAAGTTCCCGTGTGGTCAGTACATGTCTGAAAGATCTGGGGATGGGCAAGAATGAGAATCAGAATGCAGGATTGTACCTCTGGTGCCTTGTTTACCATCATTCTCTAGAACAACGGTTTGATGATAATCCTCTACTCTGATGATACCAGACTTGGCTGGTAATCCCGGCACACATTTTGATTTTGAGTTAATCACCCAAATTTTTCGTCCATCGATATCTAAATCCTGACGCTCACGCCCATACACATACTGTGGGTAAAGTTAGGGAAAGAACTGTTTGACATAAAAATGTCATGTATTGTTCAGCTGTGAAATGTCGGTTCCAGGGGCAAGGATAAATATGTCAAACAATTGTTTTCTGTGGATGGCATGATCTGATGCTCTTTCATTTGCCAATGTTTATCTTATTGCCCATTTTGTAACAATTTAACGTACGTACAAATATCTTACTGCCCACTGTTCAATGTGGAGACTAGGACTGAGTCACACGTGACCTGGTCAGTTCATGCAGCAGCTCTTCGCCAGGTCATTCTGACCGGGGGCAATTTGCAACAATCCCACTGCGGAATGATTAGGCACTTGCAGATTTTAAGTGGATTGTCAACATATTGTTTTGTTTTGTCATGTATTGTCTTTCTGCTGACTGGTTAGCATGTAACTAAAGCTTTTCACTGCACCTCAGTACATGTGACAATAAACTGAACTGAACCCATTTGAACTTGTTCCCTAGATAATGAATGAATGAATGAATTGGGCAAGTATTCACATACGAGGAATTTGCCTTGATCACTCGATCACTGTTACAGGCCCTTCGGCCCGCCCTGTCTATGCTGACCATCAAGTACCCATCTATACTAATAGCATTTGATCCATAGCTTGTGGATATTTGCTTATTCTTATTGGCCTAACCATTACACCCCGATATCATACCCACTAAAAGCAGCGACAATGACTGAACAAACATTCTCCTTCCCAAGATGGGATGGATAGTTTTTAGCCACAGCTGCCCGAGCCACAGGCCAGATTGGGAATGTTGAAATAGGAAGTCAGGGTCAGCTCATGCCCTCACTGTGGGGAGGCCAGATGCTTGCAGCATGGTGATGTGTCCAAACCCACACACAGTAACCCCTTGAAGGTCAAGCAAAACTACAGATGCTGGAAACCTGAAGTAAAGACAGAAGCTGCATGAAGCACTCAGTTTGTTCTGTGCACCGTCTATATCTCTTGTTTTTCTTTCCCTCGACTCTCAGTCTGAAGAAGAGTCTCAACCCGAAATGTCACCTATTCCTTTTCTCCAGAGATACTGCCTGACCTGTGGAGTTACTCTTTCTGTGTCTATCTTCAGTTTAAACCAGCATCTATGTTTCTTTCTTCCACATATTATATGTTACGAGGCATAACGCATTTTGGAGGTGATCAGGGCTGTACAATGTCAGTATTTTATTGGCAACAAGCCAATTATGAAATCACAAGCAGCATGTTCCAGCACTGTGAAGGATACATCTCGGTTGGACAAGAAGAATGGGTATTTCACCTCCCAGTAAATCAGTTTCTGCCCCTCATGCTCCAGCTCATACAGCTCTGCAGGGTAAACAAAAAGATTTCATGTTGATTCATTGATATTAGACTCGTTGAGCATTAGAACGTGGTTACACCTTGAATATGTATCTGCCCATTAACTGATACGCTGTCCTTCCGGTTCTTAGAGACAGACTCACATTCCAGGGTGTGGCTCTACAAACTGCAGGCTATGCAACCGTCAGAGGCAACTCTGACAATCCCAAATATCGCCCTGAAGAGCAACCACGGATCATTTGTCCCCTCTTGGTCCCTCTGCAAGGCAGGGATAGAATGTGGATGTACACGTATAATTCGGAACTCAGGAGCAACGTTTTAGACAAATAGTCGTACATATGAGGCGCTGAAATAAATAAAAAGCTGCAGAAACATGAAGGACCAGGAAATAAAGTTACGTGGCTTGGGTGAGATTACGTAACATGGCGAACACAAACCCGAACATGAACCTACTGGGAACACTGAGCATTCAATACACAGTCACAAGTTTCAACATTACATATCACCTACTCTAGCATTTATAATGATTACAAAATCCTTAGCTACTCTAGTGACAAGCAGACATGATATTAGGTAGAAATGAACAGTACCTGTTAAAAGATGATGAAGGAAGCCAGTACTGTAAATAGCCCTGAGAACAAATATTAAAACAGAAGAGAAAGAGCACAGCAAACAGTTTTTCTGACAAGAAATACTACTGGATATAATGTAACAACGTAAAAGATTCAGTAAATGATCGACTGTAAACATTTGGTGGACAAAAAGCTGGAGAAACTCAGCAGGTGAGGCAGTATCTATGGAGCGAAGGAATAGGCGACGTTTCGGGACCTTCCGGGTCTCGACCTGAAACGTCGCCTATTCCTTCGGGGTCTCGACGCGAAACGTCACCTATTTCCTTTCTTCCGTATATGCTGCCTCACCCACTGAGTTTCTCCAGCTTTTTGTCCACCTTTGATTTTTCCAGCATCTGCAGTTCTCTCTTAAACATACTGTAAACCTTTAGTTTTTAAACTGTTGTAAGGGAGGAAGCTGAATCCCAACATGTTTTATTTCCTCTGGAGAGATGGTCAGAGCTCGGCGCGACGGGAGGATTTAACAGTGCATGTACAAGTATAACCGCAACACTGGGCCAGAGGAAAGGTGCCTCTTAGGTGACTAGTTACACAGACATCTGCTGTAAGGGCCAGGTGGATGGGCAGCCCAGATGAAGGATACTAATCTGAACACTTCACTCTGTATTATTGAGAGAACAGAACATGCAAAAAAACAGTTAACAAAGAGAAAATGATTGGACACAGAATGCCCAGGGTGGAACTTCCCATCAGTTTCCTGGCTGGTTATTTTAAAACACATAAATTGTGTATCACATAAAAAGGACGAGCAATCTGGCCCCGCCCCGCCACACATCAGAGGTCTCTTTAGTTTCACACAGGGCAAGTGGAAAGAAAAGGACTGCATAAAGACTACCTGACCTATAGTTCAGCAAAGCTCACAGATGTAGGGCAGCTGTTCAAACAAAGCAATGCATCAAAGCATCGCTGCCGGGAATGTCTCCACCGCCACTGCTCCCATGCGACACATTCCCAACAATCCAACGTGGCAAACAAGGTCCATCTAAATTGCCAAACTAAGTCATTCACACAATGTGCTTGGGTAACTTTTAAAGAGCAACAGAAGATAACTAAAAAGACAATGCGGGGAGAAAAGATGAGGAACGAAGGTAAACTAGCCAAGGAGGATAGTAAAAGCTTCTTTAGGTATGTGAAGAGGAAATAATTAGTTAAGACCAAAGTTGGACCCTTGAAAACTGAAAAAGGTGAATTTATTATGGGGAACAAGGAAATGGCAGACGCGTTGAACAAGTACTTTGGATCTGTCTTCACTACGGAGGACACAAACAATCTTCCTGATATAGCAGTGGCCAGAGGATCTGGGGTGACGGAGGAACTGAAGGAAATCCACGTTAGGCAGGAAATGGTGTTGGATAGACTGATGGGACTGAAGGCTGATAAATCCCCAGGGCCTGATGGTCTGCATCCCAGGGTACTTAAGGAAGTGGCTCTAGAAATCGTGGACGCATTGGTGATAATTTTCCAATGTTCTGTAGATTCAGGATCAGTTCCTGTGGATTGGAGGGTAGCTAATGTTATCCCACTTTTTATGAAAGGCGGGAGAGAGAAAACAGGGAATTATAGACCAGTTAGCCTGACATCAGTGGTGGGAAGATGCTGGAGTCAATCATAAAAGATGAAATAGCGGCACATTTGGATAGCAGTAACAGGATCGGTCCGTGTCAGTATGGATTTACGAAGGGGAAATCATGCTTGACTAATCTTCAGGAATTCTTTGAGGATGTAACTAGGAAAATGGACAAGGGAGAGCCAGTGGATGTAGTGCACCTGGACTTTCAGAAAGCATTTGATAAGGTCCCACATAGGAGATTAGTGGGCAATATTAGAGCACATGGTATTGGAAGTAGGGTGTTGACATGGATAGAAAATTGGTTGGCAGACAGGAAACAAAGAGTAGGGATTAACGGGCCCCTTTCAAAATGGCAGGCAGTGACTAGTGGAGTACCGCAAGGCTTGGTGCTGGGACCGCAGCTATTTACAACATATATATAAATGATTTAGATGAAGGAATTAAAAGTAACATTAGCAAATTTGCAGATGCCACAAAACTTGGTGGCAGTGTGAACTGTGAAGAGGATGCTATGAGGATGCAGGGTGACTTGGACAGGTTGGGCGAGTGGGCAGATGCATGGCAGATGCAGTTTAATGTGGATAAATGTGAGGTCATCCACTTTGGTGGCAAAAACAGGAAGGCAGATTATTATCTGAATGGTATCAAGTTTGGAAAAGGGGAAGTACAACGGGATCTGGGGGTCCTTGTTCATCAGTCAATGAAAGTAAGCATGCGGGTACAGCAGGCAATGAAGAAAGTGAATGGCTTGTTGGCCTTCATAACAAGAGGAGTTGAGTATAGGAGCAAAGAGGTCCTTCTGCAGTTGTACAGAGCCCTAGTGAGACCACATCTGGAGCATTGTGTGCAGTTTTGGTCTCCAAATTTGAGGAAGGACATTCTTGCTATTGAGGGAGTGCAGTGTAGGTTTACAAGGTTAATTCCCGGGATGGCAGGACTGTCATAAGTTGATGGAATGGAGTGGCTGTGCTTGAATACTCTGGAATTTAGAAGGATGAGTGGGTATCTTATTAAAACATATAAGATTATTCAGGGTTTCGACATGCTAGAGGCAGGAAACATGTTCCCGAGTCAAGTCAAGTCAAGTTTATTCGTCACATACGCATACGAGATGTGCAGTGAAATGAAAAGTGGCCATGCTTGCGGATTGTGCAAAAACCCTACAAAACAGAATAGAACAGAATCAGTAATTACATATTTGTGAGAGAAAAACAGCAATTTTAAAAAGACACAACAGTAAACGAGTCCCTGGTGAGATCAGAGTTTACAGCCCTGACGGCCTGTGGGATCAAACTCCGTCTCATCCTCTCTGTTTTCACAGCGTGACAGCGGAGGCGCTTGCCTGACCGTAGCAGCTGGAACCGTCCGTTGCTGGGGTGGTAGGGGTCCTTCATTATGTTGCTGGCTCTGGATCTGCACCTCTTGGTGTATAAGTCCTGCGGGGGGGGGTGAGTGTAGTTCCCATAGTGCGTTCGGCCGAATGCACTACTTTCTGCAGAGCCTTCCTGTCCTGGGCAGAGCTGTTCCCAAACCAGATTGAGATGTTGCCGGACAAGATGCTTTCTACAGCCCCAGAGTAGAAGCACTGAAGGATCCTCAGAGATACTCTGAATGTCCTCAGCTGCCTGAAGTGGCCTTGCCTTACTCACCAGTGCGGCAGTGTGTGTTGTCCATGTCAGATCCTCTGTGATGATGACTCCCAGGTATTTAGAGCTGCTCACCCTATCCAAGGTATCCCCATTTATCTCCAGTGGCATGTACGTCCTCGGATGGTGAGCCCTTCTAAAGTCCACAATCAGCTCCTTAGTTTTTGTGACATTCAAGAGGAGGCTGTTGTCCTGACACCAGAGTGCCACTGAAGAGAGATGTTGGGGTACTCCAGAACCAGGGGTCACAGTTTAAGAATAAGGGGTAAGCCATTTAGAATGGAGATGAAGAAAAACTTTTTCAACCAGAGTGGAATTCTCTGCCTCACAGGGCGGCGGAGGCCGGTTCTCTGGATACTTTCAAGAGAGAGTTTGATAGAGCTCTTAAAGATAGCGGAGTCAGGGGATATGGGGAGAAGGCAGGAACGGGGCACTGATTGTGGATGATCAGCCATGATCACAGTGAATGTCGGTGCTGGCTCAAAGGGCCGTATGGCCTACTCCTGCATCTATTGTCTATTGTCATAATGTGCAACTTGCAGATGGGTGCAGGCTGCATCATCCACCATCACATTTCTCACCAATCCTCCCAACAGCATATAGCAACCTGCACCCCTACCCCCCCCCCTCCTTCCTTCTGTAGATCTACCAAACACTAACACATATGTGTTATACACCACTCGGATCTATAATCCAGTCCGGATCTTACCTTACAGTCACCATATATTACTAACAGTTTCAGCCACGAGTCCATTAGTCGGGATGTAGTCACAGTGGTGACTACTGCAGTGTAACCCTACTGTATACTAATAAACTTGTTGGACCGTTACTTGGAGTGTTCTTTATTAGCTCTACACCCTCCCCTCCCCTCCTCCCCCTCCCCTCCCCCTCTCTACACAACTTAACCAGAATAATATTCTCTTCCTTTCAAAGCCTTTGCTTTTCTATGCCATTCCCATTATTTTACTATCAAGGCATGGCTGCTTGTCTCGAGGAACGCTCTTCAAACAACAAGCGCCCAGGCATGGCAGCATGCTTGATTTTCCTGGTGACCTAGACATGAATGTTTGAGGAATTATATTGATTCTTGCAAGCATAACGTCCCAAACCAATGTCTCATTCGTGCAATTTCTCTGCATTCCAACAGAGATGAATGCTGCAGCAATTAGGTGCTGGACTCTGACATTACTCTTCAATGACTGAGGGGCCTGCAGTTTGAAGAAATGTGGCAGCTTTCAGGTCTATATCGATGCCAAATGTTTCAAAAATAAGTTGTTAAGAAAGTATTCTGCAGCAACCTCTCCAAGTAAGTATCCCAAGCTGCCACAGAAACATCAACAACACAGCAGACATCATTAACCACCAACCTTTCACATAATTATCCCATTGCTTCCGATACTCCAGGTCCATGTACACCTCCACAAACAACTCTGGCCCAAAATCTGAAAAGGTTCCACAGATCTTATATTCATAAAGGCACGATTCCTGCAAAATACAGAAATAAATGGTTGGAAAAAGCCTTTAGTTTAATGTCACGCGACCGAGGTGCAGTGCAAAGCTTTTGTTGCGTGCTGTCCAGTCAGCTGAAAGTCAATATGCCATTATAATTGAGCCATTTGCAGTGGACAGATACATGATAATGGAACAGCGGCCACGCCAAGAACACGATGAATCCTGAAACTAATGCATACCAGCCGCTGGAACTGGCACCACGGAAAATAACTGGAAATTAGTCAATATCACCTTAAACCTGACCCTAAAGTGACATTCAGGACAGGAGATATCATGGACCACAGTTAGTAGATGTAATTCTCCTCCTGCAGTTTTACAATCCTCACACAGGCAGCAGGTGCGGAAATCATTTGCTTTCAAAAAACTTCCCCCTGACCTGCATCGGAGCTCATCTTGTTTTATGGGGTGATCTTTTCTTCTCTCTACACGGTACATCCTCACCAAGACTAAAGGTTTGCTGTAACGTCCAGGTTCAGGAACAGCTTCTTCCCTGCAGCCACCAGGCTATTAAACACAACAACCTCCAATATGCTCTGGTCTACATACACTTGGGGGCATCGGTTTTGTCTTTTTGCACTATTATTGTTTGTTTTTTATGTGTACGTGTGTGCGTGATGTATATATGTGTATGTATGTGGTGTGTATATATATATGTGTGTGTGTGTGTGTGTGTGTATATATGTATGTGTGTGTATAAATATATGTGTGTGATATGTGTGTGTATGTGCCTGTGTGTGTGTGTATATGTATGTGTGTATGTGTGTGTGTATGTGTGTGTATATGTGTGTGTGTGTATATGTGTGTATGTATATGTGTGTGTGTGTACATATGTGTGTGTGTATATCTGTGTGTGTGTGTGTGTGTGTGTGTGTGTGTGTGTGTGTATATTCCCGAGCCCCCATTCGCTGTGACGGTATTTCGGTCACAGTCACAGAGGTCGACGTCAGAAAATCCTTCAGAGGGGTGAACCCTCGGAAAGCGCCTGGACCTGATGGTATACCCGGTTGTGTTCTAAAAACCTGTGCGGACCAAATGGCTGGAGTTTTTATGGACATTTTCAACATCTCACTTCTGAGGTCTGAGGTTCGCACCTGCTTTAAAAGGGCATCAATAATACTGGTGCCCAAGGTGACGTGCCTCAATGACTATCGACCAGTGGCACTAACGTCTGTGGTGATGATGTGCTTTGAGAGGTTGATCATGGCACAAATCAACTCCTACCTCGACAAAAACCTGGACCCACTGAAGTTCGCTTACCGCCACAACAGATCAACGGTGGATGCGATCTTGCTAGCTCTCCACTCCGCTCTGGACCACTTGGACAACAAAAACTCATATGTCAGGCTGTTATTCATTGACTACAGCTCGGCATTTAATCCAATCATCCCCTCCAAGCTGGTTACCAAACTCTCAGAACTGGGTTTTTGTGCATCCCTCTGCAATTGGATCCTCGACCTCCTCATTCACAGACCACAGTCTGTTCGCATTGGTGGAAATGTGTCAGAGTCGATAACAATCAGCACGGGAGCACCTCAAGACTGCGTGCTCACCCCCCTGCTGTACTCACTCTATACTCATGACTGCGTAGCCGGACATAGTGCAAACTTCATCACCAAGTTCGCTGACGACACCACTGTAGTGGGATGTATCACTGATGGGGACGAGTCAGAGTATAGAAGAGAGATTGACTGACTGACCAAATGGTGCCAGCACAATAACCTGGCCCTCAACACCAGCAAAACCAAGGAACGGATTGTGGACTTTGGAAGGAGTAGAATGGGGACCCACAGTCCTGTTTATATCAACGGGCCGATGGTGGAAAGGGTCAAGAGCTTCAAATTCCTGGGCGTGCACATCTCTGAAGATCTCTCCTGGTCCGAGAACACGGATGCAATTATCAAGAAAGCATATCAGTGCCTCTACTTCCTGAGAAGATTACGGAGAGTCGGTTTGTCAAGGAGGACTCTAACTTCTACAGGTGCACAGTAGAGAGCTTGCTGACCAGTTGCACCGTGGCTTGTTTCGGCAACTTGAGCACCCTGGAGCAGAAAAGACTGCAAAATGTTGTAAACACTGCCCAGTCCATCATCGGCTCTGACCTCCTTTCCATCAAGGGGATTTATCGCAGTCGCTGCCTCAAACAGGCTGGCAGCATCATCAAGGACCCACACCATCCTGGCCACACACTCATCTCCCCGCTACCTTCAGGTAGAAGTTACAGGAGCCTGAAGACTGCAACAGGTTCAGAAATAGCCGCTTCCCCACAGCCATCAGGCTATTGAACTCAACTCAAACAAAACTCTGATCATTAATAACCTATTGCACTTTATCTGTTTATTTATGTGTGTATATATATATATATATCGGTATATGGTCACACTGATCTGTTCTGTTCTGTATTTATTTATGCCAACTTTTTTTTCTGTGCTGATGCAAATCATGAATTTCATTGTCCTATCTGGGGGGGGGGGAGGGGGAGGGGAGGGAGAGTGAGAGAGAGAGACGTATATATATATATGTATGTATGTGTGTGTGTGTGTGTGTGTGTGTGTGTGTGTGTATATATATGTGTGTGTGTGTGTGTGTGTGTGTGTGTGTATATATGTATGTGTGTATGTATGTGTAGATACACTACACTTTTTTCTCATTTATTATATTGTTTACAGTTTTCTGTGTTTACATATTCTGTCGTGCTGCATTTCATTGTTCTATCGGGAGACTCTTGACACTTGCTGTTTATCAGAGAAGCAGATGCTTCATCTGCTGCCACCAGTATCTTCCCTCTTCTACCAGACAAGATCTCTGCCCCTGGATTGTCAAAGTCAATGCCTTCACACTTAATACCTTCACATTTCTTTTTTATTCCTATCACCAGGGCAAAACAGTGAACTCCTCAATATTCCACGTTGTTCTAGTTAAACTGCAGAAATGGAAAGGATGTGTGGAGTGCAGGGACAGATGCAGAACGCCATGCGCCATATTCATACTGGCTCGTCCTTGGTTTCCCAATGAGATTGTGAACACGACACATGTCACTATATCTGGGCCATTCACTGGCAACCCTGTCTCTAATGCAGTAGACTTACATTAAGACAAGGGGGAAATTGTATCAGTCTGAAGAAAGGTCCCCTCCCTAAATGTCAGATGTCCATTTCCCTCCACAGATGCTGCCTGACCCACTGAGTTCCTCCAGCACTTTGTGCTTAGATCCAGATTCCAGTCCCTGCTGTCTTTTGTACCCCATCATTTTGTTTCCCTGTCACTGGCACCCCAGGGTGGTGAATCTGTGGAATTCTGTGCCACAGACAGCTGTGGAGGCCAGGTCAGTGGATGTATTAAAGGCAGAGATAGATTAGTGCGGGTGTCAGATTTGGAGAGAAGGCAGGACAATGGAGATAGATCAGCCATGATTGAAGGGCAGAGTTAACTTGATGGGCCGAATGGCCTATTTCTACTCCCATTACTTATGACCTTATGGTTACTCCCAGAACTCTCTACACCACGACTGAACCAGAAATATCCGAGACCTCCTCTCGCTCAAAGCCTTTATATTTTTATCCCATCCTCAACGTTTTACTATCAACGCATGGACGCTCAAGGCGATGCTGCCTGTCCCGCTGACTTATTCCAGCACTTTGTGTCTATTTTGGTTTAAACCAGCATCTGCAGTTCCTTCCTGCACGAGGGGGGGGGGGGGGTGTTATTTATTTCAGTAAATATGCAACGTGACTGCGGCCCCACATGGAAGTTATGGTCCACTTTGATCTTCACCCCCCTCGTCGCTCTCTGCCTCTCTCTCAGTCTCTGCCTCTGTCTGTCTCTCTCTCTTCCTCCCCCCTCCCCCGCCCGGAGCCCGGCCCGTGGTTCCGCGCCGTCCCGCCGCCTCTGGCCGGCCCTACCTCGCGGTAGAGGCGGTGAATGTGAATGCCAGCGATGTCCAGGAAGAGTTCCCAGCCTCCGCCCAGCTCCGGCTTATCCAGCTCCCGCCAGACCGACTCCACGCAGCCCTGAGCCATGGCGGTGTGTGTGTGTGCGGTCAGACCCGGGCCGGCCCGCAGTGGTGGCGGGCAGAGGGTGCAGGAAGGAACTGCAGGTGCTGCTTCACACAGAAGATAAACACAAAGTGCAGGAGGAACTCAGCGGGACAGGCAGCGTCTGTGGAGAGAAGGCATGGGTGACGTTTCGGGCCGAGACCCTTCTTCAGACTGAGAGTCAGGGGAGAGAGACAGAGATAAGGAAGTGTCCAAAATACTGGCCAAAGGGCGAATGGTCAAGGATAATCAATGCGGAATTGATCATTGGTAGCCGAGGGAAAGGTGACAAGGGGGCATCCAATAAAATTAATCAGGACAGTTAAACTAGTCGGAGAACTAGGGTGGGGGAGGGAAAGCAAGGGTTACTTGAAGTTAGAGAAGTCAATATTCATACCGTTGGGTTGTAAACTGCCTGAGTGAAATGTGAAGTCCACAGACACATCAACGCCCTCTGCATGGAATAATATTCTCACCTCCCGCTAATCCTCCTATCAGTTTAAATCCCTGGTACACAAAAGGCTGGAGAAACTCAGCGGGTGCAGCAGCATAGAATGAGCGAAATCCCTGTCGTGTGGTTTGACATATTACAGGCCAGGGAAGTCCAAAGGGTCTTCTTCTTCTTATCGAGCCCACACACAAGATTAGAAGTTGTTAAGCCAGAGTTGAACACACTTCTCGGCATCTGCATACAATGGTGTCTGTCAATAGACAATAGGTGCAGGAGTAGGCCATTCGGCCCTTTGAGCCAGCACAACCATTCAATGTGATCATGGCTGATCATCCCCAATCAGTACCCCGTTCCTGCCTTCTCCCCATATCCCCTGACTCTGCTATCTTTAAGAGCCCTATCCAGCTCTCTCTTGAAAGCATTCAGAGAACCTGCCTCCACCACCCTCTGAGGCAGAGAATTCCACAGACTCACCACTCTCTGTGAGAAAAAGTGTTTCCTCATGTCCGTCCTAAATGGCTTACCCCTTATTCTTAAACTGTGGCCCCTGGTTCTGGATTCCCCCAACATCAGGAACATGTTTCCTGCCTCCAGTGTGTCCAAGCCCTTAACAATCTTAGCTGTTGCAATAAGATCCCGTCTTATCCTTCTAAACTCCAGAGTGTACAAGCCCGGCTGCTTCATTCTCTCAGCATATGACAGCCCCGCCGTCCCAGGAATTAACCTTGTAAACCTACGCTGCACTCCATCAATAGCAAGAATGTCCTTCCTCAAATTTGGAGACCAAAACTGCACACAATACTCCAGGTATGGTCTCACTAGGGCTCTGTGCAACTGCAGAAGGACCTCTTTGCTCCTATATTCGATTCCTCTTGTTATAACGGCCCACATGCCATTCGCTTTCTTCACTGCCTGCTGTACCTGCATGCTTACTGTCTTGTCACTTCTTGTGCGTGGTGGTGGAAAGATTGGTGGAAACAGGGTCCGCGACATGAACGCTCTTTTCTTGACCCCAATTCCAAAGGATCACAATGGCTGAAGACAATTCCCCCAATTGCAACCCCTTACTGTGCTCCTGGGCCTAGATTGGTCATCCAAGGGAAACATCCTCCCTACATCCAGCCCGACCGACAAACCCTTGGGGAATGCTGAATGTTTCAATGAGATCTCTCAGTCTCATACACTCTGGAGAATATTCTCCTAGTCACACCCAATCAGCGCAGCCATGCCATCTGTGTAAGGTTTTGTTGTACCCTCTCCAAGGCAGTCGCAGCAAGCCCCCAAATAACTGCAATAAGACTTCCTTACTCCTGCATCCTCATGTAACATAGGTTAATATATATCATAGATAGACACAAAATGCTGGAGTAGCTCAGCGGGTGAGGCAGCATCTCTGTGGAGAAGGAATGGGTGACGTTTCGGGTTGAGACCAAAGATCGACACCACATCCACTAGCTCTCCCTTATCCATTCAACTTGTTACATCCTCAAAAAATTCAATTATAATTTCCCCTTCATAAATGCATCCAGTCACCGCTTTCCACATGCGCTGCTATAACAATAGACAATAGGTGCAGGAGTAGGCCATTCGACTCTTCGAGCCAATATCTTTAATAATTGACTCAAGTAATGAGGGAAAACCTTTTCATCCAGAGAGTTGTGAATCTGTGGAATTCTCTGCCACAGAAGGCACTTCACTGAATGTTTTCAAGAGAGATTTAGATTTAGCTCTTAGGGCTAAAGGTATCAAGGGATATGGGGAAAAAGCAGGAACGGGATACTGGTTTTAGATGATCAGCCATGATCATATTGAATGGCGGTGTTGGCTTGAAGGGTCGAATGGCCTACTCCTGCACCTATTTTTCTATGTTTCTGTGACAGATTTTTGGATATTAAGATAATCGAGTTTCACAGGCTTAATGCAGGAGGTGGGGTGGAGGTAAAAGATTATCCACGACCTTGTTGAATGAAAGAATAGTTACAACAAACCAAATGGCCCATTCCTGTTTCTATTTCTTCACTTCCTGAATGACGCTTATTCTGGAAAGGGTGGATACAAATAAGTACAACTTTCCTTATTCAGAGTAACAGATTCACTTGCAAACATGTTAGCAAAACAACTCCCGATGTACAGATTTAACATTACAGGGCAATGAAAGGCCCCCGTACATACGATGTAGCATTTGGGAGACCAGCAGGATGGATTTGCCAGCTACTGCCGAGCTGCCGACATTGTCTGCTGTCCAAAACTCAGCTGATGGTGACATTTCCAACTAGTGAACTGTCCAGGTTGTGAACAGTTCACTTCCGTAGCCTGGGGAAGTTCTGTAGTTCGACTTTGTGCAAACACAGCCAACTGCAATGTAAACATGAAATAATCCACCTTGATCTGTTTGAATTATGTATAATTATGCATACATGTGGTATGAATTGATTGTTTTAGATATAGATATATAAGCAACATCATTCATTAACAGGGCTGCGGCCAAATTCTCTAAGTCCATGTGTATGTTTGCAGTTGACATCACTGTATGGACTGGATCTCAACTAATGACAAAATGGAGTACAGGAAGGAAATAAAGAGTTGAGTAACATGGTGTCAAGATAACAACCTCTCCAATGTCAGCAAATAGAAGGAGCTGGTGATTGACCAGGAAGTGGGGTAGAGTACACTATACAGTGTTTATCAAAGGTGATGATGTGGAGATGGTTGAGAGATTCAAGTTCCAATAACAAACATCACCATTAACTTGACCTCGTCTAACCACAGCAATGCCTCGGCCAAGAAAAATACCAATGGCATTACTCCCTCAAAAGATGAACAAAATTCGGCACACGTACAATAATGTTCACCAATTTCTACAGATGCCTCAAGGAAAACATCCAATCCAGATGCATCGCATCTTAGTATGGCAACTATTCCTCTGGATTGGCTTGGATAGGTGAAGGTTGGGTAGGTTTGGGATGGAACACTCAATGCAAAGTCTAACAAATAATGTCCTGTCGTAATAGTCACTGAACTGAGTAATCCGTAATTTGACTCAAAAATACATTTCGGACCAGAGGACTTTTACAACATATTGTGTTTTAACTATTATTTTTAAACTTTTGATGACCATGGTGGAATTCAAGTTTTATATTCTACAGTTCCCAACTCAATCATCCCAATCAGTAGATAGCAAGACCAAGGATACTGTCTGAGGAACTGCACAGACTGAAATGATTGATTTCCAAAAATTACAATTATCTCCTTTGTGGTGGTAATGATATCAGCTTGTAAAATGTTTCTTAATTCTATAAGAGTTCTCTGATTCCACACATGATGCCTTGTTAGCAAAGGGAGTATTTCTTCTGTCTTTGGATCAAGGCCGCAACGTGGTCTGTTGCCAAGCATCCAAGGGAAAATTCACATGAGCAACATTGAGTAGATTATTCATTGTTGCCTCATGCACTCTTCTCAGGCAGGCTCTCAGTGATGAGTTGAGCTACTCCACACTCTAGATCTATGTATTTCAAGGTGGGTGATGAAGCCAATACAGGAGCCATTAACTTCCACACATGAAGCAAGAGGTGTTTGAAGGGGCATGTGTGCAGATAGTTGTGAGGCCATGCCCTTCTGTTGCCCAGTTCTCCAATGCATGGAGTCTAGGTTCTGAGATACACAATGCTCCCGTTAACCACAGCTTGGGCATCTCAGACAGCACTGAGAACCATGACTGTGCATTGGGAAGCAGTGGGCAACAGAAGGGCACGGCCTCACAACTATATGCCCACATGCCCCTTCAAACACATCTTCCTCCATGTGTGGAAGTTAGTGGCTCCTGTATTGGCTTCACCTCAGGATACGCTGAACTAGAATGGGGAGCAACGCATCTCAATCCTGAGAGACTGCCTGAGCAGAGTACAAGGGGCAATAATGCTGCCCCGGCCAACATAATGACAGATCATTTATACACCAGCCAATTCCTCTTCTCCACTCTCCCATCGGGTACAAGGTACAGAATGTGGAAATCACATTTCACTGTGTTCAAGAACAGCTTTCCCTCACTGTTATCAGGCTCTTGGACCTCTCATTAGCTGTGGATATGGCCCCAATCTCCTAACGATAATATACCAAAACCAACTATCTTTTCATAGTGTACGAATCTCTTGTGACCTACAAGAAATAGCTTGTATTTCTGGCTGTGTTTTTATGTCTCTGAGTGAGAGATGGCTGGAGAAAGCGCGTGTGATCTCAGATTTGTGATTTAACCCGTTCACCCAGCCACTTCAATCACCACTATTTGTGAAATTTCCAGATGAGTGTCAGAGGGTGTCGGAGAGTGAATCCACCTCGCTCCCATGCCCGACATCCACAGATGTAGATTTCCTAGGGCCAGCACAGCTGCAAGAACATTGACTGTGGAGCAAACAGTTAAAGCCTCGCAGTAAACACAGCAGCCTTGTTACTCCAAACTTACAAGGATTGCAGTTTTCTAAAGGGCGTATGCAACCATTGTCAAGCTGTAATACATTAGCAAATGTGTCAGTGGGTTTCATAGCATGACCCCAGAGTCATGCACGTGTGGCTGAACTGGGGAAGATGACTTATGTTGATAGCTTGGCTTGTACAAGCTTGGCTTCAGTTGGAGTTGTTTTCTCTGTAGCTGAGAGGCAACCTTGTCAGTATATATAATTGTGAGGGGCCTGGATAGGTTGAAAGGAAGGCTCAATTTCTACTAATAGAGAGATCATAATGGGTAGAGATCTAGTGTCAGCATGCTGGAATTCACAGCACGGTGACGCTAGATGCCCACAGCACACTTAAAATGTACAGTGACCTAGCAGGCAGGAACCAAGCAATCCAAAATGGGACAAAAAGCAAAACACTGGAAGAACTCTGGGTCATGAAACATCTGAGGAGACAAAAGATGTCAGTCAGCGTGGTTGAGACTGAATCATTACTGAGTTGGAAGAGAATGATTGCTAGATACAGAAGTACAAGCGGGGTTGGGATAGTGGCCGGTAGGTGATAGGTGAAGCCAGAAGCGATGGTAGGCAGATGGAACCCGATACAAGGAGGAAGACAAAGAGATTATCCACTATCCTATCTGCCTCAACCACAGCACATTCATCACACTCCATGTATAAGACCTGCCCTGTGTATCTACAAAGTACAAATTTTGTATGTTTGAACTGTTTGTGAAAATGACTGAGTGAAGACTTAATGTGTGTCTGAGATAGTGTGTTTGACTATGGAAGTGAGACGGGGTGAGAGATAGTGTGTGAGAGAGTTTTTGTTTAAAATTGTGGAGGGGCGAGTATGTGTGTGTGAGTGAGTGTGTGCCTGGAATGACACTGAGTGTATGTGAGCCTGTATGTGTGAGTGTGAACGTGACTGAAGGAGTCTGTGAACTGTGACCTGGGCACCATTTATTGTCTGCATTTATTGTCCTTTCAGCATTGCTACTTGGAAGGTGATGAGGAGCCATTTTCTGAACGGCTGCAGTCCTTCTGATGAAGGCACTACCACCAATTGTTGTTAAGGAGACTGTTCCAGGGTTGTAGACCCAGCGATGATGAAGGAAGGGCAATATAATTCCATGTGCAAGTGGTGCATGACTAGGAGGCATTGCTGTGGGATGTGCTGTTCATCTGCACTCTTGCCCTTGTACTTCCTGGAGATGAAAGTAGCAGTTTAAGGGGTGCCTGTGTATTGACCGCAATGTAGATGGAACGGCATGCTGCATCATGAGTACATGCAACATGAACATTCAGCGAGGTAGACTGGGTCTCCATAGACAATAGACAATAGGTGCAGGAGTAGGCCATTCGGCCCTTCGAGCAAGCACCGCCATTCAATGTGATCATGGCTGATCATCCCCAATCAGGTCCCCGTCAGTCTAACATTGTCCTCACTGTGTAAAGGTTCTTCACTTGAAGTCGCACTTTTCAACAGAGGAAGGGCCTCAACTGGAAACATCCATTGTCCATTTAACACTGTCTGGCCTGCTGAGTGTTTAACAGATGGCTTTTTAGCATTCCCTTCTGCTTTATTGAACCAGGGTCGATCCCTGGCCTGGTAGTAATGGTCACCCTGGCCAGGTGGCCTAATTCTACTCCAATCACTTATGAAACCAACCTTCCTTCCATTGAAAATAGACACAAAAAGCTGGAGTAACTCATTGGGACAGGCAGCATCTCTGGAGAGAAGGAATGGGTAACGTTTCAGGTTAAGACCCTTCATCTTCCTTCCATTGACTCCATCTACACCTCACGCTGCCTCGTCAAGGCCAGCACCTAATCAAGGATAAGACACCCTGGCCACGCCATCTTCTCCCCTCTCCCATCGGGCAAAATGTATCGAAGTGTGAAAACGCACACCTCCAGATTCAGGGACAGTTTCTTCCCAGCTGTTATCAGGGAACTGAACCATCCTACCACAACCAGAGAGCGGTGCTGAACTACTATCTACCTCATTGGTGACCTTCGGACTATCTTTGACCGGACTTTACCTTGCACTAAACGGCATTCCCTTCTCGTGTATCTGTAGAGTGTGAAAGGCTCGATTGTAATCATGTATTGTCACATGACAATAAATTAAACGGACATGGATGAGTGAGAAGGAGGGAAATTAGGTTTATACCTTGAGTTAGTTTCCTCGTACCGATGGCAGACCCAGGGTGGCATTGCGAATGTACCAGGAGGCTCCTGTTATAAGGTCATAATGTCATGTGATAGGAGTATAATTAGGCCATTCGGCTCATTAAGTCTACTCTGCCATTCAGTCATGGCTGATCTATCTCCCTCCTAACCCCATTCTTCTGCCTTCTCCCCGTAACCTCTGACAGCTGAACTAATGAAGAAAGTGTCAGAGAGTGTGAATGAATGGAGACGAGGTTGTTGGTAGTGGATGGCCGTGGATCCCCAGAGGTACCAGACCGAGCCTGTCTGACCAATCCCCCCACCCCCTCCCCCCCGTCTCACGCTCAGCCTCACTCAAAGCGCTAACGGAATGGGCGGCAACATCCAGACTGAGGTCGACCCTCCCATCTGTTGTCAGATATCTGCAGATGGGGACCTGCCTTTGCCCAGAGGCAAGCAATAATAGGCTCGACTTTTACTCATTTAATGTATTGGACTAAAATTGTGAGATGCTTTTCTTTGCAATTGGTGGGATGTTTCTGCTGAACGTTTCATATTTTATCTAAGTAGCGGTTGTTAAAAAGGCAACTTTCTTGTGCCAAGGTTGAACGTCAAGGCCGTGGGAACAATACAGAGCGAGAGAGAGACTGGTGTGCAGGCACCCCGTCCGGCCAGCATTGCCCCAAGCTTGCCCCAAGCTCGGCGGCTGCGAGTGGGGGCAACTCACAGCCGGAGATCACAGCTGCCTGCCCGGCCCTGCTTGTACCTAACTTACGTCTCTTTCGGAGCGACGACTGCCAGCGGCATTGAAGGTGAGTGGGTGTGAGAGTGGGTGTGTGAGTGTGAGTGAGTGAATTAGTGTGTGTGAGTGGATGTGTGTGTGAGTGAGTGGGTGTGTGAGTGTGAATGGGTGTTTGAGTGTGAGTGAGTGTGAATGAGTGAGTGTGAGAGTGAGTGTGAGTGAGTGGGTGTGTGAGTGAGTGGGTGAGTGTGAGTGAGTGATGAGTGGGTGTGCGAGTGTGAGTGTGTGAGTGAGTGTGAGAGTGGGTGTGTGAGTGAATGAGTGTGAGTGGGTGTGTGAGTGTGAGTGGGTGTGTGAGTGTGAGTGAATGTGAGTGTGTGTGAGTGAGTGGGTGAGTGAGTGCGAGAGTGAGTGAGTGTGAGTGGGTGTGTGTGTGTGTGTGAATGAGTATGAGAGTGAGTGAGTGTGAATGTGAGAGTGAGTGGGTGTGTGAGTGTGAGTGAGTGGGTGAGTGTGAGTGAGTGATGAATGGGTGTGTGTGTGAGTGTGTGTGAGTGTGAGTGCGTGTGAGTGAGTGAGTGTGTGGGTGGGTGAGTGGGTGAGTGTGAGGGAGTGGGTGGGTGTGAGTGTGTGGGTGGGTGAGTGTGAGTGAGTGTGGGTGGGTGTGAGTGGGTCTCTTTTTACCCAGAGAGTTGTGAATTTATGGAATTCCCTGCCACAGGGCAGTGGAGGCCAAATCACTGCATGGATTTAAGAGAGAGTTGGATAGAACTCTAGGGGCTGGTGGAATCAAGGGATGTGGGGAGAAGGCAGGCACAGGTTATTGATTGGGGACGATCAGCCATGATCATATTGAATGGCGGTGCTGGCTCGAAGGGCCGATTGGCCTCCTCCTGCACCTATTTTCTATGTTTCTATGAGTGTGTGGGTGGGTGGGTGTGAGTGAGTGGGTGGGTGAATGAGTGAGTGTGAGGGAGTGTGGGTGGGTGGGTGTGAGTGAGCGAGTGAGTGTGGGTGGGTGTGAGTGAGCGGGTGAGTGAGTGTGAGTGAGTGTGGGTGGGTGTGACTGTGTGGGTGAGTGAGTGAGTGTGGGTGGGTGTGAGTGTGTGGGTGAGTGAGTGTGAGAGTGCGTGTGGGTGGGGGTGAGTGTGTGGGTGGGTGAGTGAGTCAGTGTGGGTGGGTGTGAGTGTGGGTGGGTGAGTGTGAGTGGGTGGGTGAGTGAGTGTGGGTGGGTGTGAGTGTGAGTGGGTGGGTGAGTGAGTGTGAGTGGGTGTGTGAGTGTGTGGGTGAGTGGGTGTGGGTGGGTGTGGGTGAGTGAGTGGGTGGGTGTGAGTGTGTGGGTGGGTGTGAGTGAGTGAGTGTGGGTGAGTGAGTGTGAGTGAGTGTGGGTGAGTATGAGTGAGAGTGAGTGTGAGTGAGTGAGTGGGTGAGTGAGTGATCGAGGGGCTGCCCGTTCGAGCCATGAAGCAGCGGCGCTCAGGATAGGAGGCTAGATGCGATGAGTTGGGCGGAGGACAGTTGAGAGTCTGAAGTTATTTAGTTTAGAGCTACAGCATGGAAACAAGACCCTTCGGCCCACTGAGTCCATGCCGACCGTCGATCACCCGAGTTCCATGTTATCCCACTCCCTCCACACGGTCAGTTAACTTACAACCCTGCGTGTCTTTGGGATGTGGGAGGAAACCGGAGCATCCGGAGGAAACCCACGCCGTCACGGGGAGAACGTGCAAACTCCGCACAGACAGCGCCCGCGGTCAGGGCCGAACCCGGGTCTCTGCCGCCCAGTCAATGCATGTTTGAGGTGGTTTGTGCAAGGCTCTGGGGAATGTGCCGTGGATCGGGAGTAATTTGAGCGCAGCACGGGCACGATGGGCCGAGTGGCCCACGCTGAACCATTCCACAAATCTGACAGTAATCGTGAGCCACTCGCGTTAACAGTGCTGGTGTGGCAGAGTGCCCGGGTTAGTCTTGAGTCTCTCCAGCCCACCGTGTTATGTAATATGGTCAGTTCAGTTTATTGTCACGTGTACCGAGGTACAGTGAAAAGCTTTTGTTGCGTGTTAACCAGTCAGCGGAAAGACAATACATGATTACAATCAACCCATTCACAGTGTACACATACATGATAAGGGTTTAGTGAAAGGTAAAGCCAGTAAAGTCCCATCAAAGATAGTCGGAGATACTAGGCGCTCTCGTAGACACGAGATGTGGGACAGGCAGAAAGAATGGTGACATTTCGGGTGGGGACTCTTCTTCAGGCTGCTACTTGGTGCCTTGTTCTCAACTATAAACTGTGTTGAACCTAGGTCCTGAGCGTTGCCAACTGGATGTTATGGGCGAGTGAAGGGAGAAAGGAACGGAGATCGCAAGGAGCAAGATGATAGCGGAGCCGGTGAAGGAGATGCCGGGGCTACCGGTGGTGCCGGGGTTCCCAGAGAAGGGGTCCGAATGCCCGGCCGCCACTGCCCAGCTCCTGGGTCGCCAGGCCCAACTGATGGAGGCCACGGGTGGAACCGAGCTCTCCTGCTCCAGGTGTACCTTTCCCTTTGGCCTGGTGGTCGTCATCGTTGGCTTGGTGGTCACCGCTGTCGCCTATGGCTTCAACTCGCATGGGTCAGTCATCTCGGTGTTCGGCCTGGTCGTACTGACCCTGGGCTTCCTCCTGGTCATCTCCAGCGTGGTGTGTTGGAGAGTGAGACAGTGCAGAAAGCAAACCAAGAGAAGAGAAAGCCAGACTGCACTCATGGCCAACAGGGAACTGTTCGTCTAGCCACCACTCTTCACCCCGCCACCAAACCGTGGACTTCACGTCACTAATGTAGGTGGGACAATACCCGCCTTCAGAATACTTCAAAAAGTTGACCTCTGGCAAGAACTCGTGTAACTCAAACTCTTCATTGTCGCTGTCCTTGTCAGCATGGTCAGTGTTAAAGCAACAGAAATGGAAATGCTCTCAGAACCAAGACAACAATCGCATCTCAGTGTGTGAGTCACAGCGTGCAACGCCGAGCTGGAGCTCCCGCTGTGTGGATTAGTATTCATTTATTCTCAGTGAGGAGAGGGTCTGTTGTAGTTACTCATATGCAGCTTACCAAGGACATGTCCATACGGGGGATGCCATTCTACCACCTCGTCTGCACACACTCTATGTCTGCAACGTCCCACCAATATGCACCATGTCGTCTCTGTGAAAGAATAGGCGACGGTTCGCGTCCAGACCCTTCTTCAGTCTGAAACGTCACCTATTCCTTCACCCCATAGATGCTGTCTCATTCGCTGAGTTTCTCCAGCCTTGTTGTCTGCCTTCCTCTTTCTTAGTGGTGTTTGGCTCCAGATTATCCGAGCTATCTTCCATGTCCTCTTCATAGAGTATATATTTAGAACTTCATCCACATTGCCTGACTCCACACCCAGATTGCTCCTTTCATTCTTTCCTTGTTCCTGATATATAACGTCTTGAGATTTTCCTTAATTCACTTTTCCAATTCCGTGGCACCTTTTTGCACTCCTGATTTCTTTCTTCGATTCTCTTCACCACACTCATTGCTCAAAAGGACTTCCTCATTCCCCATTGCGTCTACCTGCCATATGTTTACTTTTATTCCCTAATCACACCTTCAATGTCCTTGGTAATGCAAGGTTCCCTAATATTGCCATCTTTCACTTTTATCCTTACCAACACATACTGGGCCTGTGTTGCTCACTTACATGATTCAGTTCCTTAATTTAGAATGTTCACTTGAGGACCAACCCTATCCCTGTCCAGAACTACTGTGAAATTTACACAATTATGAGCTTTGTTCTCACGACACTTTCATCAACTATCTTGTTTTATTTGCTAAGATAAGGTCGAGTACTGCCCCCTCTCTAGTAGGACACTCTGCATGTAGTCATCAATACACTTAACACATTACACCCCATATGGCCTGTTGCACTAATGTAATCCCAGACAACATTGGGAACATTAACCCCCCCAGCAATATAACACTAGTTCCCAACCCCATCAATAACTAATGTAGACAAAAGTGCTGGAGAAACTCAGCGGGTGCAGCGGCATCTATGGAGCGAAGGAAATAGGCAACATTTTGGGCTGAAACCCTTCTTCAGATGGTTTCGGCCCGAAACGTTGCCTATTTCCTTCGCTCTATATATGCTGCTGCACCCGCTGAGTTTCTCCAGCACTTTTGTCTACCTTCGATGTTTCAGCATCTGCAGTTCCTTCTTAAACAACCCATCAATAACTAACTGTCTCAAAATATACTCCATGACCTCTTCCCCCATTTTCAAACACATTTCATTACCTCTTCCCATTTCTAAACAGTTTCTTCATTCTATCTGTAAAATCAGTGCAGCAACTATATTATCTCTGATTATCATCTCTATCATTTCTGATTGTTATCTCTGATCTATTATCTCCGATTGTACCTTCATGGATTAAAAAAGCATGTGGTTTCTGTTTTAAAGACATCAACAAATCATGCATTAGTCCATTCTTGGGAGCTTTCTATATATTTTATTTTCAGATAGGTGTACAATAAATAGAGTTAGAATAGTACTCAACAAAGTATCACACACTTAAATATCATTAGTTTGCTGTGGCACAGAATGTGTAACAATCACAACTTCCAGAGGAGACGGAGATGTTATTCCAAAAGTCCGGGAGAGGAGGGGAGGGGTTTTGCTGGCATGCCAATAAAAAAAGGAAATTGTGGAGATATTCAGTTATGGTCAACCTGTGGAGATTTCCAGCTTCTACAGCCTTTTTGCTTTCTTCCCGAAGAGTTTTCTTCCCGAAAATTAATCTTGAAGAAGCCTTGCTCCGCACCCCAAAGGGATTTCCATTTGTCTCTTTTACCCTGCACACCCTCAAGGATTTCTCTCTCCATTCTGCTCTGTTGGGTATTCAACAATACTAATTTCTGCAGCAACATCTCTTAGCAAATGTCTCTGGCTCCAACCTATTACACACTTATTCCGACTAAAAATCTCTCCTTCACAGTTTGGACACATTCATGATTCCAGCTATGTTCAAGTCATTACCATATAACCATATAACAATTACAGCACGGAAACAGGCCATCTCGGCCCTTCAAGTCCGTGCCGAACAACTTTTTTCCCTTAGTCCCACCTGCCTGCACTCATACCATAACCCTCCATACCCTTCTCATCCATATGCCTATCCAATTTATTTTTAAATGATACCAACAAACCTGCCGCCACCACTTCCACTGGAAGCTCATTCCACACCGCTACCACTCTCTGAGTCATTCTTGAGATTCATACTTAATGTGTGTGTCGACACATACATTTCCTGTTGCCCTCTTTCCAACAACACCAATTTACTCGATCTGAAAGATGTTCTGGTCCACAATCCCACCATTCTTATCTGCATATGATATTTCAGTAAAAGACTACTGTTTCCTTCTCAACATCAAGGATCACAAACTCATTAGCTCTTGAACCTAATACTCATTCATATCTTTCACCCTGTTAATTTCCTCGACATACTTGCCAATGACTTGTGTTACAATAAACTGTGGTCTAATTGCAAGATTCTGAGCAATCGATTGCTACCATAAGTCTATACAGTGTCACTGAACTTTGCATCTTCATTCCCATTCCATCCTGGTTGTGATTCATTCCGTGTATCTATCTTGGACTGAGAGCATTTCACACACAAAATAATTATTGTATGTCAGCCTAACTATCTCTACCTACAATGGAGTGTCTCTCCATTCTCCAAATACTGAGGTGTTTAATTGATCAATTCTGCATTGATAGAGATTTAGAAAGTATTGATTTCAGGATAGGTCAAAAATGAACTTATTTTGCTTATTCTATCCATGAAGTTCTTCTAATCATGAATACATTTAAAGACATAAAATTAACTTTGCACCTTGAATCTGTTACAAAATATTGGACCTGTTGAACACCTGTTGAACACACACCTGTTGAACAGCTCAGAACTGTTCACTGAGCCTGAAAGTTTCAAAAAGTGTTTGTACTTCTGTCAAAACAAGGACAGAAACATGTTAAATGATTATAAAGTACATTCTCAACACATTTTTAACCTCTTGTTTTTGTCAAAAATGAAAGTCTCAATCTGATGGTATAAAACTATGATGTTACTTACCACTGAATATTGTTTGAAATACAGCCAAGAAACAAGTGGAATCTGAATTTGAAATTGATGAATATGGTCCGAAGGTGGGTATGAGTAAGTCTAGGTGATAGGGAATATTATGAGGTATGATGATATAAAAAAATCACAAACGTTTTAGAGACAGTCAGGCAAATAAGCTTTTATTAAGATAATAGTCTGCAGAATAGGTGCCTCTCCATTGCTGTCCCCTAGAGGCACCTCTTCTTCGTCGACCCTGACTAGTGAACAGGCTGCCGGTCTGAGCTGCAGGAGGCCTGGCCACATGGCATAGAACTTTGTGTATTGTTAACTATATTTGTCATTTAATGTTGTATTGGGACGGATAAGGGCTGACCTGAGGGTTTTTGTGTACTTTGTTTCAGGGTTATCTCCATTTAGGCAGGTTAGAGACTCCGGTTCGACGGTCCATTGCGAGGCTGGCTGGAGCACTGTTATATTTGGTTTGTTAGTCGATTCTTGTCCCTGACTGTTGTTTGACTCAGGTTCGGGTTTTTGTCTTCTTTTAACTAAATTAAAGACTATTTTCTTAAACTTGAACCTGGTTCTTGATTATGTTACGCGGCTCTGATGTACCTGCCTTCGGGAGTCATGGTGTTATAAGATCTGGGGAAGCAGTAAATCAAAGATACAGTAAATAATTGGGATAGTTGGCCAAAGACTATTTGCCATTTCTGAAATATTCTTATTTCATCGCTAAACAGAAAGCAGCCATTTCTTCGGGTAATTTGCATTTATTTTGTTAATTGGTTGCATGTGTCTACACATGGTTGTAAACATTAATACATTTTGCAGATAATGGTATGAAATAATATTTTGCCTTGCAAGACTGGAAATACCAAAGGGATTTACAATAAATTGCAGGCCCAGCTGAGTCTAGAAGTTAGAAAGATGGGCATGCACGTGTGTGATTGAATCAGAGTCTACACTGAAACTGAATCGCTGGTCCAACTCATCTATGCTGACCAAGGTGCCACCCAAATAAAGAGCCTGAAAAAGGATCTTGACCCAAAACCTCACTCATTCCTTATCTCCACAGATGCTGCCTGTCCCGCTGAGTTACTCCAGCATCGTGTGTCTACCTGCCATCCAAACTAGTCCCATTTGCCTGCATTTGACTCATATTCCTGTATTTGACTCATATTCCTCTCAACCTTTTCTATCCATGTAATTGTCAGTTAATTGTAAATGTTGTTATTGTGCCTGCTCCAATCTCTTCTTCTGGCAGCTTGTTCCATATATGCACCATGATCTCCCACTCACAATGCCCTGCTGACTATCCCGAACCAACCTCTGTCTTTCCAAATGCATGTATATCTTTTCCCTGAAAATCCCTCCAGTAATTTCCTTACCACAGATGTTACCCTTGTAGACAATATAGACATATGGTCTATAGTTTCCACTTTTTGTTTAAAGCCGTCTTAAATAAAAGGTAAGGCTGTGGCTAGGCCTTGCTTTAGCCTCCATATGTTGCTAATGTTATGGGCTGAAGGTGTGCATATATATATATGATAGGAATGGGAAGGAGGGGGATGCCCTTATTGAGCCCACTGTGTGCTTGCTCCTGATAGCATGGGATGAGCAGTTTAGAAAGTCAAAGGAACATCAGATGTTGGCTACGTTCAAGCTTTAAAAGATGCAGAGTAGCCAATGTTGTTCCTTTGTTCAAGAAGAGTAGTAGAGATAATCTAAGAAATCATAGGGCGGTGTGACTCGGGTAAATGGCTGAGGAGATATTGGGGAAGATTCTTCAGGATAGGATTTAGACTCATTTGGAAATAGAATAGGCTAACGAGACACAGTTACCATGCGATTCTGTACAGCAGGTCATGTTTTACGAACTTGATTGTGTTATTTCAGGATTTTAGTAAAGCATTTGATAAAGTCCCCTATAGTTGGCTGATTCCGAAGATTAAGTCACACTGCATCCATAGTGATGGGGTCATATGGTTTCAGAACTGGCTCACTTATAGAAGGCAGAGGGCTGTGGTGGACGGGTGTTATTCTGGCTATCTGTCTGTGACCATTGGAGGTACGTATTGATCTGTATTGTTCGTAAGTGATAGGAGCAGAATTAGGCCATTTGGCCCATCATGTCTACTCATGGCTGATCTATCTCTCTGTTCTAACCCCATTCTCCTGCCTTCTCCCCACAGCCTTGACTCCCATACTAATCAACAATCTTGATGGCACCTACATTGTTTGTGATAAATATAAATGACTTGGACATAAATGGATTGGTTTGTAGATGGATTGGTTTGTAAGTTTGCAGGCAAGAGCAACATTGCAGACAGTTGTCAAAGTATACAGCAGAATTTAGATCAGCTCCAAAAATGGGTGAAGAAATGGCAGATAAAGTTTAATCTGAGCAAGTGTTAAGTGTTGCACTTTGGGAGGTCAAATGTAGGGGGAATATATATTTAATGGCAATGCCCATGTCATTATTGATATACCGAGGGATAGGGTCCAAGTTTATAGTTCCTTGAAAGTGGTACCACAAGTAAGCAGAATAGTAAAGATGCTTGCCTTCCTAGTAATGGGCCGGTCCCACTTATGCACATTTTCAGCAGACTGACGGCGACTGTCAGAGTAGAACACACACAAACATACCGCTTCCTTCACCAGCCCGTTAGGGGGTAATTTGGAGAGGGTGCAGAAGGGGTTTACCAGAATGTTGCCTCGATTAGAAGGTGTTACCAATAAGGAGAGGTTAGACAAACTAGGATTGCAGTGTCAATAGACAATAGACAATAGGTGCAGGAGTAGGCCATTCGGCCCTTTGAGCCAGCACCGCCATTCATTGTGATCATGGCTGTCGGAGGCTGAGGGAAGACCTGATAGAAGTTTCTAACATTTTGAGAGGCATGGATGGTGTACTCAGTCAGGCCGGTGTTACAGGGTGGGAAAGACCAGAGGGCATTGTTTTAACTTTAGAGATGTGCAAGGCAAGTTTTGTTTTTCACAGAGAAAATGGTGGGTGCCTGGTATGTGCTGTCAAGAGTGGTGGTGGAGGTAGATGTGATAGTGGCATTGAAAGCTTTCAGCTCGGTATATGCAGGGAATGGAGGGATATAGTGACGTGGATATTGCGAGCTGAAGGGCCCACTCCTGCATTCTACCACAGTACGTTTTATTGGAACGAGCTGCTCCAGAACTCAGTTGGTCTTTAAACTACGGGACTTGCCCAATAACAGCTGCTTGCTATTTACTCTCCCAGCTCCTGCCTAATCATCTAATCTGCCTAACCCCGGGATTCAGACATCTGTATTCACAACTATCTGAAAACATATAAGACTTGTACAATCCACTGCAATGTGTTTGAGAATGAGGATTTGGGGAATAATTCCGATTCAACGAGAGGGTGAGCTCCCAGATCCTCTCACAGTGAGATTCTCAACCAGAAGAAACTACTGAGGCAGTGTTTAATTTTCACATTTAGACTGTGCTTGACATAACTCAAACTCTTTCTCTCATTGCTAAAATATGCCGATTAGTTTATGAGATAAATCCCAGAGAGGGTTTTGTAATTGCAACATTCTAAATCATAGCAGAGGAGTCATTGTTAAAGTGAACAAGCTCTGACTTTACTAGAAATAGTCTGGAGAAGGGTCTCAACCCAAGTCATCACCGATCCATCTTCTCCAGAGTTACTCCAACACTTGGTGTCGTCTTTTATAAACCAGCATCTGCAGTTCCTTGTTTCTACAGGACGTTACAGTATTATTTATTAGTTAAGTGTTGAAAGTCAACTGGGCTTACTGGGAAATGCAGGAGAGCTGACTGACAAACTGATTTTCTTGGCTGGGCTTTGGTTGTTCACAATTCCCACAGACTTTCCACATGTCACGAGGGAACAAGCACAGCTATGAATGACGTATGTCTCCGCATTGTGCTTGCCTTAAGCATACTGTCTGACGTAATGTATGAAATCAAATCCAATTACTTTCACAAAGGAGAGAAGGAAATGAAAAGATGTTGGACCTTTCCGAAAACATTAAAAAACCATTGATTAAACTTGTCATTTGCATTCTGATCTGTAGCTAGAGTCTCACTAATGTGGTCACTTTTGGGCTAGGATCCTTCCAGGTATTCAAATGTTATCCGTAGTTTCCCCTGCAGCTCAGGCATCAGGCCCATTCAAGTCTACCTCCTGGATAATTCAATCCCTGAGGAGATTGAGGGGAGACTTAATGACGTCCTGACAGTCAATGCTGTAGGTTCCACCCCTTCAATTTCCTAATCAATTCAGCAGATGCTGGTACGATGGTGTTGTGTTTAAATTACTGCACCAGCTGCCAGAGTTCTGCACCATAGATCCAGAAGCACTAGTTTGAATCTCACAATAGCACCTGGGACATAATCAAGTCATTGAATAAAAATGTTGAATTTTAAAACACCAGGTAACGATGAAGCTATCCAAGTGCCGTAAATCACCTGGCTCTCTTCACCCCTTGCCGTTCTCTGCAATTTAAAACTTGTTTGATTTTGAACTTTTCATCATTCTAATAAAAGTTCATCCATCTGAATATGACATCTATTTCTGATTCTCTCCACAGATGCTGCCTGCTCTGTATTTTCACCCATTTCTCATTTGGTTTCGGATTTCCTGCATCGGCATTTTGCTTTTCAATCCCACAGTAGTTGAATCTCTCCCAGCTCAGCCAATATTTCAAGTAATTTTTCTCATCTCCCTATGTTGTATTAAAAGCACAAAAGTAAAAGGCAGATATCAAATAGAGGGTGGCACGGTGGTGCAGCAGTACAAAGACTTGTCCAAACCCAGTCATTTCTTCGTCTCTCTGCTCCCACCCGGCAGAAGGTACAGAATCTTGAAAGTGCGCAGCACCAAATTCGGAAATATCTTCTTCCCCTCTGTTATTAGGCCTCTGAATGAACCTTCATTAAGCTAAGGTATTGTTTCATTCACCTCTATCCCACTGAGGACATTGGACTTTGTCTAAGGAACTGATGCCCTGCAATATGCTACAATGCTGAGTACAGACACAAAATGCTGGAGTAACTCAGCGGGACAGGCAGCATCTCTGGAGGGAAGAAATGGGTGACGATTCGGGTGGAGACCCTTCTTCAGACACGACCAGAATCATCACCCATTCCTTCTCTCAAGAGATGCTGCCTGTCCCGCTGAATTCCTCCAACTTTTTATGTCTCTCTTTGCTTTCTCAGCATCTGCAGTTCCTTGGTACAATGCAGTTCCATTCTGCACTCTGCATCCTCCCCTTTGCTCTCTCTATTGTCCTCGAGTTTGAGATGATTGTTTCTATGTATGGTATATCTGATCTGTTTGGATAGCATGCAAACCAAAGTTGTTCACTGTACCTTGGTACATGTAACAGTAATAAAACTAAACCTAAATGGTGTGAAGGGAACTTTCTTCTCTGTCTCCACATTCGCTAGCTGGCCTGGGAAGCTGAACTGAGGCAATGCAGTGGGTTCTTTATCTGAGTAAAGCTGACAATGAGATATTTAATGATGCACCTTGAAGCGTTCTACCTTGTACTTAAGCCGTGCTTCACCTAAACTAAAGGGATATCCAATTAGTTTTGGGTTATCCACACACGTGGAAAAGAACAGGTAGAACACAAAACAGACTGGGTTCATGGTGAAAGTTACCACACAGCCAGCCACCAGGAGCACTACAAAATATACATGTAAACATCTGCTAACATTGTGCTCAGTTACAAATGCCTCTGATGATCTTTCACCTTCTCTGTTCATATCAGGAACCTGAGAGCAGGAACCATTGATCCCAATATCATCAGCTTCAGTTTTAGTGTATTTCACGTGTATCGAGGTAGAGTGAAAAGCTTTTGTTGCATGCTAACCAGGCAGCGGAAAGACAATACATCATGAAAGGAGGAGGAAAAAGAGAGGGCAGATAAATCTGATGGGATTGGTCTTGTGCGTCGGAAATCATATTGTTAGTGCTGAGCTATAGTACCGTCACTGTGATAAAGAACAGCACAGGAAATGGATTGTTGTGCGCAGATTAAAATCTGCATCTTGCTTTCAAGAGCTGCAAGGCAGTCAGCTGTCTGTGTTAACACTGGGATGGGCCTTCATGAATGCTGCAGCAAATTTTTATTGCTTCATTTTCACTGTCACACCCTTCCTGCTCTTCCAGCCCATTCTGGGAAAGAGTTATCGTGGGAATGAGAGCCTAGCTGCATGTGTATACACTACAGTATGCCATCAAGAATCTAATGTATGCACAAGAGGGAATCATAGCAACAATACTCCCTTGTCTCTATCTTTCTATTTGGTTATTATTATTTCTTTAAAATATGTCTTCTTGTTCCTGGCGTGAGGCAAATCTCCCATTTTAATGATCCAACAAGACTGTTGGAGGTTCTTTGATAAATTCAGTTTAATCTGCAGGACACTGTAAGCAAAATCTCAGTAGAAATATAATCAGAGAAATAGAAACAATTGTTTTATTCTATTTGAACACTTTAATTTAACAGCTAGAAAACTATTGGAGGGAGAATGAGTTATTCACCAATAAATATCTATTCAGTTGGAAAATAAAGACTTCAGTTTGCAAATGGCCATTAATGGCACTGGCTTTGATGAATGGACCATGGTTAGGAGTGTAGATTTAGGTTTAACCACATTGTTTTCATGTACAGTGAAAAACGTTGAGTTTGCACGTTATCCAGTCACATCAGATAGATGTAATCATGTTAAACTCGATTACAGGGTAGGTGCAGAGTGTAGAATATAGTTCTCAGCATTGTAGCGCACCAGTTCCACAAAGTCCCATGTCTGCATGGTGGCAGAGGTGAATCGGGCAGTATCCAAGCTGATGGAAACCTGATGACAGAGGTGAAGAAGGTGGTGCGTGCTTTCAAGCTTCTGTACCTTCTACCAAATGGGATTGGGGAGAAGAAAGAATAACCAGGGTGGGGGGACGTCTTTGATTATGTTGGCTGTTTGTCCGAAGCAACGTGTAGTGTAGACGGAGTTTGATGCTTTAATATGTTGAACTCTGCCAGTGCGGATACTCTGCGATTCAATCCTTCACCTAGGTTACTTAAACATAGAGAGCCGAAAGCGACAATGTTTTCATGCAGTATTTGTTCGCAAATCTTTTAAAACTTCAGCAGGACTAGGGCAAGAGTCAGAAAAGCTTGTTGCAAGTAACATGATGATGACTTCAGTTGACAGAAGATATCAAACTCAATCAACAACTAAAACCCTAATTGCCGTCTTTGTCGTTTTAAGCAATAACTCTGCCACCCTTCCTCTCTTCTTTCAAAAAGGCTTCCGTTAGTTCCCTTCCCCTTCCCATTTCTTGCTATGTCACTGTATTTAAAAAGCAATAGATGTGTTGAAAACTTTCTGCTGAAGATGGTACCTCTTTAAGGAGCACAATTAGCACTGACTGTTGGAATCTATTTCACAATTCCTCGCGGGTTGGCCATGAAATTGCAGAGTTGTACAGCACAGAAACTGGCCTTCAGTCAATTGTCTGCACGCAAACCTGATTGCCATCTACACTTACTCCGCTTTTCCACATTCAGTCTGCATCCTCTATGCTTTGTGGAGTGATTCTCAAAATGCCACTTAAATGTATTACTTGTAGTAATCCTACTTCCGAATAGATTGTACAAACATTACTTTATTAGATCAAACTTCAATTCTTTAAATAGCAATTCTTACTGGCTCATATATTAATGTTAGACCAGTACTGTAGCACAGTGGCAGAGTTGCAGCCCCAGAGACCGGGCTCGATCCTGACTACAGGTGGTCTCTGTACGTTCTCCCTGTGACCTCGTGGGTTTTCTCCAGGTGCTCTGGTTTCTTCCCACACTAACAATGTGTGGGTTTGTACGTTAATTGGCTTTGGTAAAAAAAATGTAAGTTGTCCCCAGTGTGCGGCGTGATCGCTGGTCAGCGCGGACTCAGTGGGCAAATAGTCCGACTCCACGCTGTCCTGACTACACGCTCACATTCCCCACTATTTATTGCTACATTGCTTTGTCACGCAATATTTTTTTGGTAATAAACATATTTTTCTGCTGTTACCATCACATAATAAAGAAAAGGCTGCAAACACTGAGTGCGTCAGGCAGTGTTTGTGGAAACAATAACAGAGCTGCTGTTTCACGCTGAGCTCGGCCAGAGTCGGAGTGAAATGGTGATTACAACAGGACTGGTCACGTGACACAAGCAGTGGTGGCTCTTACACTCAGTCTGAAGGGGAGCCAGTGGTGGTGAATCTGTGGAATTCTTTGCCACAGACGGCTGTGGAGGCCAAGTCAGTGGATAGATAGATTCTTGATTAATACGGGTGTCAGGGGTTATGGGGAGAAGGCAGGTGAATGGGGTTAGGAGGATGAGATAGATCAGCCATGATTGAATGGCAGAGAAGACTTGAAGGACTGAATGGCCCAATTCTACTCCTATTCCTTATGAAGAACGGTCCCGAACCAAAACGTCACCTATCCAAGTTTTCCAGGGATGCTGCCTGACCTGTTACTCAAGCACTTTGTGTCTTTCCAACTCAAAATAGGTACCTAGCATTTGAAATTAAATGTCAAGTTACCAAATTAGTGATACAAGTGGGAACCATCTTCAAAGATGATGTGTTAGGGAATAGGAAAGGTTTATTTATGTAGAATCATAAAATCGCAATAGAGTCATAGAGTGATACAGTGTGGAAACAGGCCATTCAGACCAACTCGCCCACACCGGCCAACAATGTCCCAGCTACACTAGTCCCACCTGCCTGCTCTTGGTCCATATCCCTCCAAACCTGTCCTGACCATGTACCTGTCCTGACCATGTACCTGTCTAACTGTTTCTTAAACGATGGGATAGTTGTAGTCTTAACTACCTCCTCTGGCAGCTCGTTCCATACACCCACCACCCTCTGTTACCCCTCAGATTCCTATTAAATCTTTTCCCCTTCACCTTGAACCTATGTCCTCTGGTCCTCGATTCCCCTACTCTGGGCAAGAGACCCTGTGCATCTACCCGATCTATTCCTCTCATGATTTTATACACCTCTATAAGATCACCCCTCATCCTCCTGCACTCCATGGAATAGAGACCCAGTCTACTCAACCTCTCCCTATAGCTCACACCCTGTAGTCCTGGCAACATTCTTGTAAATTCTTTCTGTACCCTTTCAAGCTTGACAATATTTTTCCTATAACATGGTGCCCAGAACTGAACACAATATTCTCACCAACGTCTTAGACAACTGTAACATGACCTCCCAAGTTCTATACTTAATACTCTGACCGATGAAGGCCAAAGTGCCAAAAGCCTTTTTGACCACCTTATCCACCTGCGACTCGACCTTCAAGGAACCATGCACCTGTACTCCTAGATCCCTCTGCTCTACAGCACTGCCCAAGGGCCTACCATTCACTGTGTAGGTCCTGCCCTTGTTCGACATCAAGGGACCATGCACATGCTCTCCCAGCACAAAAGGAAACAGTTTGGTCCATCAAGCTACACTTTTCTCTTCATGTGGCAATCCACAATCCAATTCACCAACAATTTCCTGTACCTTTGCACATTTTAGAATCCAAGACAACTTATTAGACATCAGATTTATAATTTATTAACTACGTTTAAAAAAAACATTGTGGTCACTTAAATCCAAATGATGGCACCTCTGAAAGCACTAATCTCCTTCATAACTCTTACTCAGTAAAAGTATAAACCTCTTACTCAGAGATGAGAACATTACCACAGTTGATAGACTGTGAGTGATGGCAAAGCACCAAAGGCAAACATCTCAGCTCTGAAATATACCTCTCATAGGAAGTGCAAACGTATTCCCATGATGAAAGATTGGCACAACTTGACCCCTTTTGCCTTAAAAAAACAGTGACTGGGGAGTGGAGGGGTCCTTCAGAAGTTGGTAAACTCCAGTGAAAAATAAGTCAATTCTGAGCTTCTCTGACTGAAAGTGGATGATGGCCAGGTATGGGACAGGCACAGGACAAACAATTTTAGACAATGGACAATAGGTGCAGGAGTAGGCCATTCGGCCCTTGGAGCCAGCACACTTTTGATATTTGCACTTTATAACCTTCCAATAAATGAATTCCACTGGATACTCAATACTGTAGATTTGCCAAGTCATATTTCACTGTTCACATTGAAAAGCAAAATAACTTTGTTTCAAAGTTTTTTAGTGTTCAATTTACATTTAGAAATTACCAGGTAATTATTCAAAACATCTGAGAATCTAGATGAATCGAGACAGTGCTGACTTTTCTTGCCGTGTTGCTCTTCTGACTTGTCGTACCCTCTCAGTTCAACCTCCTTTTAATCAACCCTTTTTTAGATTATGTAAGAAACCAGTACATTCTGCCCCTCGGCTGATGAACGATGTGACCTCTGCGGATTTAGTCGTTCTTGGCATCTCGAGCAACAAGCATCCTTTTATCTCAGCTTTGATTAAATGCTCAGTTGGCAGAAAGCACTTCCACAAGCCTGTCCAACAAGTTTAGTTCAGTGATTCTCCACTTACTAACAGCCAGAGCAAAGAATGATATTAGCCAAGTAAATCAACAAATCTCAAATTATAATAGTCGCTTGTGAACATGCTGCCAACATATTTAACCACATGAAATTAAGCCCCCAGGAGGTTCAATCTGTCTATTGTTAATGTCCAACATTGAGAATAATATTTATATACTGTTTTATTCCTTGTGCTGCAGAAAAAAATCTTTAAAGAATGATTTCATTCGTACCTATTTTGTAAAAGAGTTCTATTTTGGGGTTATAACACTATTACACTATTGGAGATCATTTGGTGCCCTCTTGTTTCGACACTCTCACAATGAGAAAATGATTCTTACTATTACTCTATGTATTCCCTTTATACTTTTATACACCTCGATCATGTCACCCTTCAACCTCCTCTGCTCCACGGAAAACAAACCTGGATAGGGAAGATAATTAAAGTATTTTTGCCAGGATAGAAAAGTTCAATAGTCAATGGGAATTAGAACAATAAATGTGCTGGGAGATTGCAGACAACTGCAGGTCAAATAAGGTTGTTGTAGTAGGGGATTTCAACTTTCCCAATATAGACTGGGAAAATCATAATGTGAGGGGTTCAGATGGGGTGCAATTCTTCAAAAGTGTTCAGGAGAGTTTTCTTAAACAGCATGTAGAGGCCCCCACACGTGAGAGGGTAACGCCGGATCTAGTTTTGGGAAATTGGGAAGGGCAAGTTAATGAAGTTTGTGTGGAGGAGCCTTTTGGGACCAGTGACCACAGTGCGATTAGGAGAGGGTCCACGTGTTAGAATGCACAACTGGGGTAAGGCCAACTTTGAGGGTATGAGAGAAGGTCTCGCACAAGTTGACTGGAGCAGGTTATTAGAGGGGAAAGGAACATCGGCCAAGTAGGATGTTTTTAAAAGTGTGCTGAAGAAAGCTCAGGATGTGTACATCCCCGTTAGAGTGAGGGGCAAAGCAGGCAAACGTAAGGAAGCTTGGCTGACGAGGGAAATTGAGACATTAGCCAAAAACAAGAAGGATGCATGGGACAGGTATAGGAGCTGGGATCAAGTGCATCCCTGGAGGAGTTTCAGGAACTAAGGAGTAAACTAAAAAAGGAAAACAGAAGAGCAAAAAGGGGCCAGGAGATAGCTCTGGCGGGTAGCAACAATCCCAAAAGATTTTATAAATACAAAAGGGAGAAAAGGGTAACTAAAGAGAGAGTGGGACCTCTCAGGAATCAAAGCGGTCACCTCTGTATGGAGCCACAGGAGATGGGCAAGGTCCTCAATGAGTATTTCTCCTCTGTATTTACCGAGGAGAAAGACAGTAGGACAGAGGATATTGGAGCAGTCACTGGAAGTGTCTTGAGAGCACTCTTGAGAGTTACTGTCGAAGAAGTACTGAAGGTACTGTCGTGTTTGAAGGAAGACAAATCTCCAGGGCCTGATCTGATATATCTGAGGACATTGTGTGAAACTAGAGAGGAAATTGCGGGAGCCCTGGTTGAAATTTACAATTTACGAGGATGTTGCCAGGACTAGAGGGTGTGAGCTATAGGGAGAATTATAATCTCACCAATTGATAGGAATGTCTCAGGGAGCTAAACAAAATACTTTTCTTCAGATATTCCAACAGGGAAGAAAGCATGCTGATGGTCCCTGGTGAACTCACCTGTCAGCTTCATTGTGCAAATTCATGCTAAATTGGCAGAAATATTCATGACTAACCACATGGAAACAGAGAAAGCCAAAACAAGGAAAAACATAGATTTTCAGAAAATACTGAGCTTCCAATTGTTCCTACGCAGTACAGTGTATCCCTGCACAGAGTTCCTTCAATTACATGGACAGGCACATGGAAAGGTACATGGATAGAGGGATATGAGCCAAACGCAGATTGGTGTGACGAGTGTAGCTAGGGCATGTTGGCCAGTGTAGGCAAGTTGGGCCGAAGGGCCTGTCTCCAGGCTGCTTCACTCTGTGGCCTCATGTAGCTCAGAATGTGTACAGTGGCTTGCAAAAGTTTTCAAACCCCTTGAACTTTTCCATATTTTGTCACGTTACAACCACAAACGTAAATGTATTTTATTGGGATTTTATGTGATAGACCAACACAAAGTGGCGCATAATTGTGAAGTGGAAGGAAAATGATACATGGTTTTCAATTTTTTTTACAAATAAAAAACTGAAAAGTGTGGCATAGAAAAGTATTCAGCTCCCCTGAATCAATACTTTGTAG
The DNA here is from genome assembly GCA_963514005.1 of Raja brachyura. Next base: position 6,565,779 of record OY740803.1, on the reverse strand, counting down.
AATCTCCTTTCGCTACAATTACAGCTGCAAGTCTTTTGGGGTACGTCTCTACCAGCTTTGCACATCTAGAGACTGAAATTTTTGCCCATTCTTCTTTGCAAAATAGCTCAAGGTCAGTCAGATTGGATGGAGAGCATCTGTGAACAGCAATTTTCAAGTCTTGCCAGAGATTCTCAATTGGATTTAGGTCTGGACTTTCACTGGGCCATTCTAACACATGAATATGCTTTGATCTAAACCATTCCATTGTAGCTCTGGCTGTATGTTTAGGATCGTTGTCCTGCTGAAAGGTGAACCTCCGCCTCAGTCTCAAGTCTTTTGCAGACTCTAACAGGTTTTCTTCCAAGATTGCCCTGTATTTGGCTCCATCCATCTTCCCATCAACTCTGACCAGCAGCCCTGTCCCTGCTGAAGAAAACCATCCCCACAGCATGATGCTGCCACCACCATGTTTCACAGTGGGGATGGTGTGTTCAGGGTGATGTGCAGTGTTAGTTTTCCGCCACACATAGCGTTTTGCATTTAGGCCAAAAACTTCAATTTTGATCTTATCAGGCCAGAGCACCTTCCTCCACATGTTTGCTGTGTCCCCCACATGGCTTGTGGCAAACTGCAAATGGGACTTCTTATGGCTTTGTTTCAACAATGGCTTTCTTCTTGCCACTCTTCCATAAAGGCCCGATTTGTGGAGTGCACGACTAATAGTTGTCCTGTGGACAGATTCTCCCACCTGAGCTGCGGATCTCTGCAGCTCCTCCAGTTACCATGGGCCTCTTGGCTGCTTCTCTGATCAATGCTCTCCTTGCCTGGCTTGTCAGTTTAGGTGGACGGCCATGTTTTGGTAGGTTTGCAGTTGTGCCATACTCTTTCCATTTTCGGATGATGGATTGAACAGTGCTCCGTGAGATGTTCAAAGCTTGGGATATTTTTTTATAACCTAACCCTGCTTTAAACGTCTCCACAACTTTATCCCTGACCTGTCTGGTGTGTTCCTTGGGCTTCATGATGCTGTTTGTTCACTAATGTTCTCAAAAAACCTCTGAGGCCTTCACAGAACAGCTGTATTTATACTGAAATTAGATTACACACAAGTGGACTCTATTTACTAATTAGGTGACTTCTGAAGGCAATTGGTTGCACTGGATTTTATTTAGGGGTATCTGAGTAAAGGGGGCTGAATACTTTTGCACGCCACACTTTTCAGTTTTTTATTTGTAAAAAAATTTGAAAACCATGTATCATTTTCCTTCCACTTTACAATTATGCGCCACTTTGAGTTGGCCTGTCACATAAAATCCCAATAAAATACATTTACGTTTGTGGTTGTAACGTGACAAAATGTGGAAAAGTTCAAGGGGTATGAAAACTTTTGCAAGCCACTGTATACAGAGAGCACAGTGAATAAATTATTAGAAAATATGTGAGTGATATGATGCTTGCTCTCTTGATAGAATTTCAATATAAATGAATTAAAGCTGTAAGGTGTTTCCTCCAGCAGTACAAAGACAGCAAATTGGATGGGTTCACTGTCAACAATTCCTCACATTTTTGTGGGACTGTTCCACCCATTTTCCTCATGCGTGGCCATTAGAAAGCTAACCGCGAGTTTTCCGGGGGGGGGGGGGTAAGAGGGAATTGAAAATAGGAAGTGAAATGGGGAGAAATTCATTCTCCAAACAATTTTCATACAAGATGTTTTCAAATTTTAAAAAGACACGAGTTACAATGAAACTTGCGTATGAGTTAGATATTCATGATTTCTGAGAAGCTAACATCAGTCAATTAGAATAATGGTGATATCTCATAAATGGCCAATTCTTATTTATTTTATTTTTTAGAAGTGTTTTGGGGATTGCAGAGGTGAGGAAATGGGTGGGGTGGTGGAATGCGATATAAAATATACCCAGGGCTATCTTAAGGTAGATATTTCAAAGTATTTGAATCAAAAGCAAAGTGCACTCAGCACAGCTGCAAGAGGTCAAAGACACTCCTCAGAGTCATGGGAAGATGTTTCTTTTTAATACTGTCTTCGCTTTGATCTGACCGCTGGTGAGGTTAATTCAGGAAAACTGCCACAGTCAAGCTGCTTGCAGTTTTTTCCACGTCATGTTATAAATCGTGCTCTTAACTGGCTGGAAAAATAAAGGTCGCAGCAATAAAGGAAGGTTAAATGTGTGCGATCATCATTGAATGTGTTTCAATGGAAACCGCCAAATTCCCAATTCCTCAAACCACCACCCAGTAGTGTGGGAAATAGAAACGTTTGTCGTTTTATTTCTTCTTATTGAGGCACACAATACCATGAAGAGGAATGGGAATCATTCTCACCCATAATCCAAGGATTAGAATCACTAACATGGTCTTGATTAGGGTGTTTTCTCAAAAACGCCCGAGTTTGAGGGGACATAATAGAAGTATATACAATGATGAAAGATTCAGGCAGGATAGACAGGCAGGTTTAGGCTAGTCAGGCAGGCTCAGGGTCAGCAAGATGAAGGAGCTAGTTAATGACCAGAACACATGGTGGTGCACACATCCCCATCAGCACCAGCAGTGCTGAAGTTGAGATCATCAAAAGCTTCAAGCTCCTCGGTGTAAAGATCACCCATAACTGGGAAGTTGTTCAAAATCATTTCCTCACAAACCTGAACCTTTTTTTGAAGAGGTTACCAAGAGAGCTGGTGAGGGCTGGGCAGTGGACACTGTCTACGTGGGTTTTATCAAAGTCTTTGACAAGGTCCCATATGGTTGGGCAGTCTGGAATATGAGCTACATGGAATCCATGGTGAGATATTGGATTCAACACTGTCTTGGAGGAAGGAGTCAAAGGGTTGTTGTGGAGGGAGGGTTATGTTTCTGACTGGAGGTCTGTGACCAGTGATGCTGCAGGGATCCGTGTTGGGACATACATTCATGATTTGGATGACAAAGTAATTAACATTTGCAGATAAATCACAGATGCCATTAAAAGGGCAATCCTTTTACTCAGAAGTTAGTCTGTATCGGGAATGAACTACCAGAGGAAGATATGACAGTAGATATAATTATGACTTTCAAAAAAATATTTGGGTAGGTAAGGATTTGGTGGGAGATGGGCCAATTGCAAGCAAATGGGGCTAGTCCAAAATACCAACTTGGTTTACATGGGCTGAAGGGCCTGTATCTGTGCTGTATGGTTCCACAGCTCTATGATTCTCATTTATCCTGAACCAATCATATCATCTATAAACTTTAAAAGTCAAGAAAGCCACCCACTGCTTTTGTATTCCTTCTACATATTGTTTTATTTATAAAGATTATTATTGAAAATTAAAACAATTAAATCTCATGTGGATTAGAAAATGTTTTACTATGGATATAAAAGTAATCAAAATAACTTGGATAAAATACATCTGAATCTTGAAACAGGATCCGGTAAAAAAAATGTAACAAACTTCATGCCAATCAACTAATCACAAATAATGTAGGCTTGGTCTCATTTTTGGCAGCACAAGCAGAGATTGGAGCCAACACACATTGCGTGACATGAGCTTGTCGTCAGCAGACTGTTCAGGATGTGTCGGAAGGAGATCCTACCTCAGTAAACATAAGACTGACTGGCCAGGGTGTGGTCACGGGCTCTTGCTACTCCTTCATTACACATCACTCACTAATAAGCTGCAATCTGTCCCAATAAACTAAGGCACATTGGATATCGTCTGGGAACAATTAAGAGAGTGCTCATTGTTAAATGCATGTACACTTTCTCAGACCGACAGAGGTACGCTGCTCTGAGGAAAGGTGAAAGAGGGGGATCAGAGATGTCATACATGTGATGTTGCCATTCAGTCTGATATATTATTAATTGTATTACTTTAAGGAGGATTAATTGTTATTACTTTACGGAGGATTACTTTAAGGAGGATTAATTTTATTACTTTGCTCGTCTCGAGACGGGCAACATCACCCCAGGTTTGCCTGCTAACGACAACACCGCCAGCGTGATGGTTAACAAAGCTGAAGGGAGGTCCATCGCTGGGGATGTGCACACATTCTCGTTGTCGGAACATGACGTGAGGAGGGCTCTGACATGGGTGAACACGAGGAAAGCTGCAGGCCCAGATGGCATCACAGGGCGAGTACTTAAGTCTTGTACTACGCAGCTAGCTCCGGTGCTCACTGCAATATTCAACCTCTCCCTGGCCACATCCGTGTTCCCTGCCTGCTTCAAAAGATCCATCATTGTACCTGTATGTAATATGTGAATATGTGATTCCGTTCCATTCTGTTTTGTAGTTTTTTTGCACAATCCGCAACCATTGCCACTTTTCTTTTTACTGCACATCTCGTATGTGTATGTAGCAAAAAAGTTTGTTTCGAGCAATCACTCAAGTTATCCTTGGAATATTTAAATATTGGTAGAGTACTGAGAGAGAATCTCATTCAAAATTGTTCCGCCTGGAGAGGCAGTTTCTACATTGTACATGCGTCTTCCAGAGGAGCAATGCTGACCCACAAAACAGCAACACTAAACCACCGTATAGTTCAATGCACAAACCATGGTGGCAGGGATGTTGTGGTTTGGGGAGGATGCAGAGAGGTTCACCAGACTTGCTGCCTGGACTGAAGGCTGTTGGCTGCAGGGAGAGTGGGCAGGCTTGGTTTGTTTTCTCTGGAGCACCAGGTACCGAGGAAAGACCTGATGGGAGTGTGTGGAATGGTGGAGGGCATGGATAGGGTGGACAGTCACAACCTTCTCCCCAGGGTGGAAATGTTAATGACTAGAGGGCACAGCTTTAATATGAGAGGAGCGACAATTAAAGGAGAAGTAGGTATGATGCCAAACTTACCTTTAGCCGCGCTGCAGTTCTGCCACTGCCCGTGTGCGCGACTTTGGCGCCTTTGAGAGGGGGTAGATTTAAAATGCCGTTTACTCCAGACCATTCAAATTGATTTCTCAGGGGATTTAGTTGCTGAAGAGAAATCGCTCCGACATTTGTTTTATGGAGGTATTTTTAAACTGCACTGAATAATTTAATTGCTTAAAGAGTGAATTAAAAATCATTTTCTAAAGCCGTGAACGCCGACAATGGGACGGATCTTACGTAGGGGACAAAAGAAGGTACATGGTTTATTTTTACATAAAAACGTGCTTCATAGGATACCTATAATCAAAATTTCATGTTGCGAAAAGGTGATTTAAGAAATATACGAACCGGCAGTATTTTTCCTGCTGATATTAAATTCACCGCAAACTGCAACGTTCCAATCCATCGCGTTCCACAAAAACCTACTCACAAGTTGATTTAAATGGCCATTAATTTACGGGAATTAAACACTAAATTCCTTCAATTTGGCCTATAAATTCATGACAATGAGATTTAAAAATCATGTTAAATTGTGAATTTTTGTGTGAATGTTATTTGGACATTTACGCTTTTTAAAAATGTTAACCTTCTCTTAAGAAATGGATAGATGTTTAGATCTAGTAATTGAATTTTGTAATTAGCTACAATTAGGTAACTAACTAATTATATGTTTAATTTCAGGTCATCCAAGTAAGATTGTTTCATATTTGTTTCAGAATGCTTCAATCTATAATAACTGAAAATTTCATTGAGTTCTCTTAATTCGTAAGAAAGTTATGGGCTTTTGACTGTCCTTGATCACAGCTTTTGTGTTAAGTCAATGGAAAAGCAATAGGGAACAACATGCTAATTTCTGTGTATTAAAATGGCCATAACTTTTTTAATACTGAAGATATGAAAGTGAATTAGGTGTCAAATTAAACTTTATGCTTTATCTGATGGGATAAATTGCAGACTTGATTTTTTAAATCTCAACATTTTGTAACATTGCTAGGAGATGGCTGGGGGGTGCAAGGTTTTATTTACAGATGGTGGCGGGAGCTTGGAACATGTATGTTGCTGGGGTGCCAGTGGAGCTAGATACCACAGTCGCATTTGAGGCTTTTGCATATCCAGGGGTTGGAAGGATATGGATTGCAGGCAGAGGAGATGAGTGTATCTTGGTATCATGTTCGGCACATACATTGTGGGCCGAAGGGCCTGTTCCTGTGCTGTACTTTTCTATATTCTAATCTACGTTCTAGATTGATAAGCCACTCATATGTTCATAGAAACCAAACCGACCGGCAGTGTCATGATCATGTTTAAATTTGAAGAATGATGTTTTATAAATCTTTAATATGATACTGCAGGGGGGGCATTCTGTATTATCATGTACTTCCTTAATTAATCAAATATCTTCTTTTTTGACAACTGTCTGACTTCCCTTCATGTTCTTAACGTTCCAATTTTCTATATGTGCCCCTTCAAAGATTGACATCTTATTTCCTAAACCCTTCATAACCCATTCTGATTGGGATTAAAACTGCTATTGTTTCTAATTATTTGGCAAGCAAAACACCGGAGATATAATGGATGTTCAGAATAATGGGGACAGATGACAAATCTTTGGGAAATAATGGATCATCTCATTGATGTGAAAGTAAAATGCAAAGATTAAATTTAGCATTTCCGCTGAGAGAAAAGCAAGACTACTGACAGCTGGCCATCTGCCTGAAAATCTTTCTAATGAGCCATGACAAATTCAGTTAGGAAGTCTCATAGAAGTTTTAAACATCACCAGTTATGTTCATCGCAATGCACAATAAGTCATTATAATTACTTGAAGCACTGCACTCTACATATCTTCTGTAGAAAAAAAAGTATGAAATTTGAAGCGTCATATTGCAAAAGGTCTGATATTTGCATTAAAGCAGAAAAATTAAATAGGACATTTTCCAATAAATAAGCAATTAAAAGTATATATGAAAAAAGGAAAGCAGTCATTTCCTGCTATTTTTTCTGACCTTGATAATACTGTTCCCTCCCAACAGAAACTAAAAGGAATTACAATCGGGATGTAAGTGTCTCTCACTAACAGCACCCATCCTTCCATTGAACAACACACAATACATCACCAGGTTGAGTCCAATTGGCCTCTATCACAGAGGGCCACTCCCACCCTCCATCAGCATGCTGCATGTGTGTTTCTCATGTCTCCTTGAACATAGTTATGCAGTCAGCAACTCAATGCCGCAGCAGGCTGGAGTAGGCAATTGCCATTGTTGATAATGTGGCATATGCTCAGCAGTAATCACGATGATTTATTTGGATATTGCTCAGACATCTTTACTGTCTTGGTCCAAAGATGGAGCAAGGAAGAAGTTAATTCCGAGAGTTTAACAGTCAACATGACTGTTATTTATATCAAGAGAATATTGGACTGAGCTTGCCATCAAGTAACCAGGGTTAAAACTAAAGCCAACATGCACTCAGGGAACATGGTCCACTGGCTGGAGTTATAATTTTCACAAAGGGAACCAGTTGGAATTGTTGAGGGCTAATCATCATGGCTTTAGGACAAAATGGCAGGGAATTTTTAGAACATCAATCAAAGTCCACCCATTGTAAGATAGACACAAAATGCTGGAGTAACTCAGAGGGACAGGCAGCATCTCTGGAGAGAAGGAAAGGGTGATGTTTCGACCCGAATGGTCTTGATCCAAAACACCACCCATTCCTTCTCTCCAGAGATGTTGCCTGTCCCGCTGAGTTACTTCAGCATTTTATGTCTATCTTCGGTTTAAACCAGCATCTGCAGTTCCTATCTATTACCTTCCGTTGTAATATCTGAAGTAAGGTAATTTGCTGAGTATCAAAAAGCTCAGTTCCATTCAGACAATGAGCTGTCCTTATTTAAATGCAATAGTATATATAGAACACGCAGTCGTGGCCTGATAAATGGTAGCAGGCAATCGCCATCTCCAACAAAACAGAATTAAGATAGGTGCAATCACCAAGATTTCAGAAGTCACTACTCAGCAGAAACAGAACTAGAAGAGCTGCCTGAATAAATTAGTTACGAGAACAAATCATCAGTAGGAATCCTATGCTAAGTGATTCATTCCTGATGCTCCAAAACCCATCTCCACAAAGCCTTGATGTTGTGATGGAATATTCTCCACTTGTAGATTAACGCAAGTCCAACAACATTCAAGGTCAGAACAATCTAAGCAAAAGCAACTTGATTGATTGGAGGTAAAAGTAAAGGAATTGAATCATAGAATGACACAGTGATTATACAGTCCCTCTGGCCTATCTTGACCATCCCAGCCGTTGCTGACCCGAGCTGGTCCCATTTGCCTAGGTTTAGCTCATATTTCATCCAGACCTTTCCCATCCATGTACCTTTCCAAATGTTCTTAAAATGTTGTTATTGTACCTGCCTCAACTACTTTCTCTGGAAACTCGATCCACATACTCACCACTCTGTGTGTAAAGGTTGCCATCAGGTTCCCGAAATATCATAATATATTTTTTGTAACGACTAAAATATACAAATAAACAGTTTAGTTTTGTTTTGCTTCATGAAACTGTTGGTTAATATCCTGCCACCAGATAGAAAATTCAAAAAGTGAATCTAAGATCATAACAGCTATGCTACCAAGGAGCTCGGCAATTTAAATTTAAAAAACACACATTTTTCTATACATTTATCGTCCTTATTCTTCCTTATTCCTTGTGAGAATAGCTTTAAAAAGATTATTTTTTTATTTTAATAAACGAATTAGCACTGATCTGACTATCTTGCTAACTTTATGCACTGAATCGACCATCAACCATCACAAACTGGGCAGGTGTAACTAGGCTGTAACTTGGCAATTGAAATGACGGCTCATCACTTTCAGGCTCATCGTCTCACAGGAAGATACCTAGAAGATCATGGCTTGCTATCACTCTGTAGATAGAACTAAAACCCTCCGCTGAAATAGCAGCATTGAACAGAGTGAGTGCTGTCAGAAATACTATATTTTAGATCACACTTAAGCTGATCTGTCTTTCATCAAAAATGCCGGAGAAACTCAGCAGGTGAGACAGCATCTATGGAGCAAAGGAATAGGTGACGTTTCGGGTCGAGACCCTTCAGAAGTGACATTAACATTCCCATTATAGTATTTGAAGAATGCACATTATAACCAACTTTTATCCTACAATTAATAGCTAAAAACAGATGGTCACTTATTTTAAAGAGAAACTATCCCCTCGTCTGGTCTTATCAAGAACTTGGGCCTGGGGCAACACGACTCTGCCTCAACAACTGTCAGCAACACTGAGAACAAAACTCTCAAAATCAAATAGAACTTACTGAAACGTATAGTCTGGAAACATCTCAACAGCTGATACCTACAGTAGACTATGTAAGTTGACAGTATTCCCAAATCATAAAAACATCTAAAAAAAAGGCCATTATTAAGTGGTAATTGCTCCTCATTATCATTTTGAAAAATCCATTCTAAACATGCTTGCCAAGAGCACAAATGTGGAAACTGAAATGTCAATATTAGTGAAAAAAGCCAGAAAACACAAAGAACATGAAAACCCAATCACCCTACTGAAATTAGATAAACATAATTAGTGGGGAATATGCTGGGATTTATTATTAAGGATGTGGCAACAGGAGAGTAATCACTACTCTTTGGTATTTTGTGAGGTTGTAACTAGCGTAAAGATAATATAATGATTTCATGTATTTAAACTCAATTCCCCCATTCCAGATAAAAGTGTGTATTTATCCTATCTATTAATCTCATAATCTTATACATAAAAGATGTTTCACGCAGAGGGTGGTGGGTTTATGGAACGAGCTGCCAGAGGTAGTTGAGACAGGTTCTATAACAACATTTAAAAGACATTTGGACAGGGATATGAATAGGAAAGTTTGAGAGGGTGGTCGGCCCAACACAAGACGGTAGGACAACTGTTGACGGGGCAGCTTGGTCGGTCAGGGTAAATTGGGCCAAAGGTCTGTTTCCCAGCTGTAGGACTATAATTTGGTTGGGACTCCAGACTCAACTTCAGGTTCCATGATTGTGTTCCGCTAGGTGGCAGTGTTGGCTCTTAAGCAAATGTCGACAGGCTAAACAGGCTCAGCCAACAGGCAAATGAAAAATGGTGTAATAAAATGCAAGGTCATCCACAATGCTCGAAAGAAATAGGAAGGCAGATAATTGTTTTAATCAGAGATTGAAAGGTGCTGGTTTTCAGAAAGCTTGGGAGCCCTTGCATACAAATGACTGAGGATCAAACAAAATAGGCCTCTACTCTCAAATTTAGAATGAGAATGGACTCAGGGAAATATACAAAACTCTTTGGGGCATGATACGAGAGATACGAACTGTGCGATGTCTAGAACTCTGGGTCACAGTCATGTAATAAGGGTTGGTTGTCCAATACGGCGATGAGATGAAAATTGAAGATAATAAATGTATGACATTAGGACAATAAAAGAAATAAAAAATCCTGGGAAACATCTTAAGAAAATAAAAAAAGCAATAACAAAACTCATGCTGAATCTGACCCAGTAAGATGTGGCTGGACATCACAGAGGGTGCCGTGTTCTATTCATGCCAAGTTTAAATGTTGATAGGACAGAATTGTGGGGGTTTTGCTTGAAACCTAATAGTGGAGAATAATAAGATTGAACGAGAACTTACCAGTTCGAAGGTTGATCTTTATTTCATGAGGAGTCGAAGTGAGGGATTTCGTGAAGAGCCCGCCGGCGCGCATGCTCGACATACTTCAAAGTAGCGGCGTGGAATCACAGAAACCAATCAAAAGAAATGACTTCACATAGTAAGAATGAAAACGACTAAGATTACCAGATGAAGGTGATTGAGGGTTGGGCGAGGAGGGCACGAAATCCCTCACTTCGACTCCTCATGAAATAAAGATCAACCTTCGAACTGGTAAGTTCTCGTTCAATCTTACTATTTCATTTCGGAGTCACGTGAGTGACTTCGTGAAGACTTCAAAGCTTCTGTGATGACACGCCCTGGACCACGTCCATGCTGTCACACCACTACCAGGGATGGATGGGAGGAATAACGTGCTGACTAGTCCATACTGCAAAACAAATCATATTTATTAACAACAAATCAAAAACCCCTTATTCGGGGACATCTCCACGTTCTTGCCCCGCATCTAGTACGGCTTCTGCGAACTGTAGAGGCGCAGCGACGGGCCGGTTGTAGAAACGCTGGAACACCGCTTCATTGGCCCATCCTGCTGTGGCGAGAATATGGTCCATGGGCACCTCCATGACCCTCGCCGTCGACGTCGATGCAGCCCTGGTGGAATGAGATTTGAACACATTAGTGTCGATACCTGACTTACCCTGACTTACCTGACTCGAAGCCACCTGGATATCGTCTGTGTTGTCACTCGATGGTGAGGTCTCTTATGAGTGACAAGCAGGTATCTCTCCTTTCCTCTGATGCTTGCCGTCACCTTGACGTAGTAACGGATGTGGGAGGCTAAACATAGCCTAGCATCTGCGGGGTATGCCGGGAACTTCAGCTGCAGCCCTGTGCACCCAGGTCTATGCTGCTTTAGTAGCTCGTCAACAAAGAAAACTACTTCTGTGGGGGTAGACATCATTCTGTCGACACGTAGTTTATGGAGTGTCTGTACCCTCTGTGCTGAAGTCAGCGCTAGTAACATCACCAGCTTCATGGTGAGTTTGTCCAGCTGGAGCCCTTCCATGGGGGACCACGTCCTGAGCAGAGCTAAAACTACCCTGACATCCCAGGTGATATTGTAGCGTGGTGTAGGCGGATTCGTATTGAAAATACCCCGCATGAGCCTGGACACTAGCTTGTTTGAACCCACCTCAATATTGAGGTAGAATGATAGAGCGCTCCTGGCGCTGTTGATGGCACTGTAGCTTAAGTGTTCATCATGGTGCAACCCCGCGAGGAATTCCAGGACGTCGGTTATAGTCACGGCATCGTACGTGATGCGAGAGCGGCTGCAGAAGGCTTCCCACTTCCTGATGTGAGAGCGGTATCTTCGCCTTGTAGACTCTCGGCACGACGCTGCAATGGTATCCATGGTCCGGGTAGAAAGGCCGTATCCAACTAAAGGCAGATTCAGAATCTGCAAGCCAACAAATTTAAATAGCCATGGCAGGGATGTGGCTCCCTTGAAACAGGGTGAGTAACTAATTCTGGGCTACCCTGCAAACGGACCCAAGGTTCACTGAGCGTGTCAAAGACCATCGGATACCACGGCTGTGTAGGCCAGTCGGGTATGATAAGGATGCCCTTGGCACCATCCATCTGAATTTTTTGTAATACCCGACTGATGAGGCAAAACGGAGGGAATGCATAGAAAGCAATTCCCCCAGTCTAGCGAGAATGCATCTAACGCTATAGCCCCAGGATCTGGTTCCCACGAGACGTAGGTTGGTACCTGATGGTTCAACCGGGACGCAAAAAGGTCAATGTCCGGTTTCCCAAATTTGGCTGTGATTTTTGCAAAAATTTCAGGATGTAACATCCATTCAATATTATCATTGAACTTGCGTGACCTGGCGTCCGCCACAAAATTAAGCTCACCTGGCAAATAGGTGGCTGAAATCCAAATGTCTCTCTTGACACACCAGAGCCAAATTGAATTAGCCAATTTATCACATGAAACTGACCTGGTACCGCCCATGTGATTTAAATACGCCACCGCTGTGGTGTTGTCTATTTGGAGCCGGATATGTGCTCCAAAGATCTTGGAACAATATGCACGAAGTCCGTGAAACGCTGCAAGCAGCTCCAAATAGTTGATCCCTTGTGATACCAACATTGTATTCTCAAGGGTATCCCATCGGCCCCCACAACTAGAATGTTGATTCGTAGCTCCCCAGCCATCAGAGCTCGCATCAGTTTGTAAGTATATCATCGGTTTCGCCTCAATAATAGTTTTAAACGAGTTACTAATGTGGCAAACCCACCATCGTAACTCATCCAATGCTGCAGGCGGCAGCTGCATTTATCGATCTTAATGACCAGCATGCCGTCGCAGCGCAGCAATCTTGGCTCTCTGCAAGTTTTGATAATGCAGAGGTCCATACCGGGCTGCCGGAAACAAAGCCACAATCTTGCCAATGACAGTAGCTGTGTGACGAATCGATGGTATACGAGTATTGAGTAAATCTGTACACACCTGTGTTACCTCCTCAATTTTGTTAATTGGTATGGTGACTCTCATGCTAATGGAATTCACCTGGAACCCCAGATAATTAATTACCTGGGTGGGGCAGAACTTAGATTTTTCTGGATGAATAATGAACCCAAGCTGTTGGAACAAATTGACCGCAGCTGCAACCCCTTGTTGAGCTGATTCCAAGGTGTGTCCGATAAAAATATCATCTAAATAGGCCATAACGATATGATGTCGTTGTCTTAAATAAGCCATAATTGGCTTCACCAATTTAGTAAATAATCGAGGGGCTGTGGTGAGCCCATTAGGCAACGCCCTATATTGCCACAGCTGGTCCATCCAGATAAATTTTAAGAACCTTCTGTAATATTTTTGCATGGGTACGGTATAGTACGCATCCTGTAAATCAATACATGCCATAAAGCACCCTTGTGAGATCAATGATTTGGCCGTTTCAAACGTGTCCATTTTAAAATGAGTATATGTTACAAAGTTATTCAGAGTGGTCAGATCAATAATGACTCTACAGCCTCCATCTTTCTTAGGTCGGGTAAAAATATTGGAAACAAATTCAACGGGCTCATGAACCGTTTTCTCTATGACCCCTTTCTGTTCCAACCTTAAAATTTCCTTATAGCCTACGGACTGTTCCGCAGCCGTTAGTTTAAACATACGACCCGGTCTATGCTGAGACGGAGGGATGTCCCCATTAATAAACTCAATGCTATGGCCCTGAATATTCCGTAACACATACTCATCACTGGTAATATCACCCCATGCACCCGCAAACAACCGCAAACGCCCACCAACATGTGAGGTTAAACAAAGAGAAAAAAGAGAACCAGACCGCCTCACCTCTGTGGTTACCGGCGGTCCCTGACACGAGTGGGTGGACGTAGAGGTGCTGGGTTGGTTTGAGGTCGTGGCGTCCTCATTTTCCATCTCGGCTTCTGCCGAGCCTGTCCTAAAAAAGACCCCTGTGGTTGGGGTGGTTGATATCGGTTTGGAGCTGGAGGGTAATTCCTGGTAGACGTGCTGGCAGACCCTCGTGAGCGGCCAAGCGGAGCTTTGGAGCTCGATGGCGTGGGGGCACTCTGAGAGCGCATGAGCCCCACGGTCTTGGCTTGTTCATCAAGCTCTCTGACCCTTTTGGCAAGGTCTTCGCCAAAGAGCTGACGGGGCGGCGGCGGCGGTTTGCACAACCCTGCAAATTTGGGGTTGAGCGCTGGGCGGATGCTATTTTTCCGAAAGCCGTTGATTTCATTTTGAGTAGCGCATAGAAGCGCCAGAGCATCCTCCTGGTCCAAATTAAGCTCCTCTCCGTCGACCGACCGCACAAAAGCAGTAATCCCGGCCGTGAGGAGTTTCAGGATCCGCTGAATCTTTAGTTCCTGCTGACGGATAGCCGCACTGATGTTGCCCCAGATTGGCGTATTGACCACAGGCACGTTGAGGGAGTTGCAGTTTGATGGAGCCTTGTGACGGCTCATGGCTTGTAGTAGAACTTCCTCCTGAAGCTGGTGATTATTTAGGAAGTCCACAGTGGCTGCCAGTTTTGTATTGATAGGAAGCCCCAAGTAATGAGGGGCTGCAAACTTGGTGGCCACATCGAGGAGGTCCTCCGCCGGTAACTCAGGCGGGGGTGGGATGGGATCGACCACTGCCTCCTCGTCCTGCTGCTCCAGGCTGGTGTATGAAGCTGGTGATGAAGCCCTGTGCCTGTCGCTGCTGGATGCCTGTTGTTGTTGAAGGAGACGTTCCAGCAGCCGCTCTATACGGTCAATACGCCCTTCACCCTGAACACTCAGGTGGTCGGAGTCCTCCAGCTCTGAAAATTGGCCGGGGCTCCTGTCATCGGCCCGCACCTCGTCGAGGCCCTGCCGGTGCCGGTAGTTGTCGTCGACAGCCGCCGAGGCGAAACTGCGCGATTCTTGCACGGGCGTGTTCAACCACCTCCGTATAGCGGGAGCGGAAGCCGTTGCCTCTAAGGACAGATGCGGCATGGTGTCGGCACCAGCCGAAGCCTGGATACCTTGGGCCCGTGCAGGCTTGCCAGCTGCCCACATCGTGGACCTTGCCGACGCATGGTCTCGCCCACCCATCCATGGGGGGCTCGGCGACCGTGACGGGACCCCCAACTGACTCGTCCCGGCGTCGGAAGTTGGGGGGCGACGGCTGGACCTCACAGCTGCCCCGGGTCCCGTCCTAGAACCTGACCGCTCCTTGGCGACAGGCAGAGCCTTAGCCCCGACAGGGTTAGGCTTTTGGGCTCCTGCCCTTCCCCTCCTCAGGGGGCTTCGTGAAGCGGGCCGTGCAGCCGCACGGACCCTTCTGCTCGAGGCCGTCAGCAAGCCTGCTGACGACCTGACTGCCACGGCAGGGTCGTCCTGCTCTGGCGGCACACCACACTCCTCCTCGTCGAACTCCTCCGAGCTGTGGTGTGCGGGCGGGTCCGGACCTGAAAAAACAGAGCTCACCGACATCTCCGCCCTCGTTCCGGTCTGCGTTGCAGGTACCCCCGACAACTCTCGCTCCGGAACTGCTGGCCGGCGACTTCTCCTCGAACTCCGGCCTCTTAAACTCCCATCCATGTTCTTGCTGTGAAGCAAACACAACAAGAACCACCAACTTAAGGTAGCATACTTACCTGCGTGGTTCCCTTATGAAGGGCTGGCGAGGAGCACGCTCCTCCGTCAGCCGTCGCAGCAACGCGGTACGACGATATGTCGAGCATGCGCGCCGGCGGGCTCTTCACGAAGTCACTCACGTGACTCCGAAATGAAATAATAGATACACGAGGTTGATTCTGGGAATTAGTCTAGGTATGAGAAGATTGAGCAGATCACCATATATTCACTGCAATTTAGTGGAAGGATACACAATCACATTAAAATAGATAATATTCTGAAAAACACCCTAATGGGCCTGTCCCACTTACGCGACTTTTTTGGCAACTGACGGCACCCGTCAAAGTCACAGCAGGTCGTCGACAATTTTCAACACGTTGAAAATCCAGCGGCGACCAGAACAAGGTACGACTCTTTGGGCGACTACTCATGACCATACAGGCCTCATGTACCCCGCGACATGTCGCCAGGGTGTCGCCTGTATGGTCGTGAGTCGACTCCTCAGTCGCCCAAAGAGTCGTAGCGTCTTTCTCGTCGCCGCTGAATTTTCAACATGTTGATCATTTTCGGCGACCTGCAACGACCTACGACGGGTCCGGCAGTCGCCAAAAAAATCCCATAAGTGGGACAAACCTTAACAGGGTTTAGTTTTGAGAAGTCGTTTCCTTTGGCTGGAGGGTGTAGAACAAGTGGAGGCGTTGTCTCACAGTAAGTGGTCAAAAATGAGTGACTTTTTTAAAATTATTGTTGAGATGTGAATGTTACTGGCAAGATCAACAACATATTCGAGTAAAAATAATATTCATTTGGCAAAATCAGAAATGAAGTTATTGCTCCCTCATGTCTTCATACTGATACATGTACATATGGACATTAGGAGCTGATTAGGAGCCATTGGAGTTCTGCCCTGAAGGATTATTGAGGTTATGTTACTGGAGGTATTTAGGAAGAGGTAGATTATTTTTAATTGAAAGATCAGGGAATTGTAGATTAGAATGGGAGTTGAGACCTGGAGCAGATGTACATTGATGGTGTTGAAAAGCAGTACAGACGTGGGTCCCTTGACATTTGCTTTGCCCAATTATCCTTTGAACTAAATGATTTGGCCAGGTCGTTCAGCCTGGTCACTAAATTAGGTCATATTAACAGATCTCTTTCTATTATGAACATTAGTGAATTAGCTGTATTTTCATATCTATGATTTTATGATGACCATCACTGACTTCATCTTGTCATTCCATATGTATTTCATTACCTGAATTTAATTTCTCCACTTGCAACTTATGTTCCTCAATCAACATTCTGGAGCTCTGGACTATCACAGAATCATACAGCACAGGAATACACCGTTTGGCTCACCAGACCCTCTATATTGATTCATTTTTTTAGCCCTTGGCTTTCTATGTCTAAGCTTTGCAAGTGCTTTTCCAGGCACTACTTAAATGCTGTCAGCTTCCACATTCACAACTCTCTGGGTGAAAAATGTTCCTACAGATATCTTCTTTTCATTTTTTTCCTGAATTTTTCTCACTCTCTTCTGTACTCTTATTATTAATGGTCGTGAATCTTTGGAATAAGGCATACATGAGAGATATGGATAATATAATCAATAGTACATAAGAAGCCAATAATACTGTTAAATATCTGCAGCCTTATTGTGACACGACAAGAAACTATTCCATCAAATACTAAGGAAATTTGGTATGTCTCCAATGACCCGTACCAATTTCTCCCGATGAATCGTAGAAAGCATCCTTTCAGGATGCATCACAATTTGGTTTGACAACTATTCTGGCCAACCACTCAATACATTGCAGAAAGTTGTGGATGCAGCCCAGTCCATCATGGAACCCAGCCTCGCACCAATCACTTCATGCTATCTCGGGAAAGCAGCCAACACTATCAAGGACCACTCACACCCATGGTCATTCCCTTTTCTCTCCTCTCCTGTTGGCAAAAGATTCAAAAGCTTGAAAGCACAAACACCAGATTCAGAAATAGCTTCTTCCCTGACATTATCAGTCGATTGAACACACCTCTCATAACTTAGAACCGTTCATTTATTTCCTGACTAATTAATTCCCTGGTGTACTTTAATATGCGTCATGTTACTGAATTATGAATGAACTGCCACTCAATCTTTTCTTGACAGACAAACATCGATGGCCTGCCTGATACTTCCAATCATTCTTGGATAAATTCAAGAATTCTAATATTTTCTGCTCACCCACACCTTTTTCTCAAAGTTAAACGGAAACAGAACAGCCTGTGTAGTGGGGCAGGATACTCCAATGGGAGGAGGTGCTTTTCTTTAATTATTATCTCAGTTTGGTTTGAGAATCTTGTGTTATTTCCCAGCCATCTTCCCCATGAGAATCATTGTCAAGCTCTTGGAGTTCTGAATGTCAAGACATCTGGAGAACAGGTTTGCTTTCTAGGTTGTCCAGGAACCAAGTGAGCTTTCCCAATCGGATATGAATCATACATTTCAGTAAATGTGTAGTGCTGGCTATTTTTTAAATTTATTCATCCTTTGGGATCTGGGCAATATGGCAAGGCCAGCATTTATTACCTATCCCTAACAGCTGGTGGTGATGAGCCAGTTTTTTGAACCACTGCAAGTTTGCATTAAAGATACTCCCACAGTGATGCCGGGAGGAAGTTTTAATATTCAGACCCAGCAACGATGAAGGACTGCTTATATTTTTCCAAATCTTCCTTGTGTGCAACTTGGAGGGAAAGCTGCAGATGGTAGTTTTCTCTTGTGGCTGCAAACCTTTCCCTTCTCAGTGGAAAAAGTCACAGGTTTGAGAGGTTTATCAGAGGAATGTAGGTGAGTAAGTGTAATGTATTTTATATATTAGTGAACATTTAGGATAATGGATGTCATTGCCCTGGAAGGTGTCAAGCACTCATAAGGGAAGAGAGATTATCTCATTATACACCTAATTTATACTTTGTAAATGATGTAAAGGCCTTGATGTGTCAGGACGCATGTCACTCACCGTAATATCCCCAGACTTGCTCCTAGCCACTGTACTTATAGTTGAATTTGTGTTTAGCGGTGATTCTCAGGATGTTGACGGTGGGGGACTCAGATGCCATGTAATAGTATGGGTCTCTTGTTGCTTCACTTGCTGAGGATTGTGAATGGAATGGGGTGAAAGATTGCAACCTTCATGTGGTCCTCTCTGTTTCGAATAATGCAATCAACTGGACGTGCACAAACGGATGATCAAATAGAATAAGTTGTCCAACAACTTTAGGCTGTGCACGCCACATGGAAGAAGAAGAAGTAGAAGAAGTTAATGGAATTATGCAGGCATCCTTGTTCTGACCTTATGATGTAAAAACATATTGTTAATGTGAAGGGTTGGACACAGCCCTGATGATCACCCAGGTGAGGGATGATTGATGTCTGACAAGCATAACAATTTCCTGTCAGCAAGGTATGTTTCCTTCAGTTGGTGTATTTTCATGTTGACCTCCGTTTTACCAAGACACCTTGATGGAATGTAGATAACTTTCTTTGCTACCTATAACTTTGTTACTTTTAATACCATCTGCAAAAGGAGAATAGGTCTAGCTGGATTACTCTTAAAGGTTGGTGACTGAGCTGATCTACATTAAATGAGCCAACCTTATTTTCTTCTGTAGTTTCAATTTCCTTTGTGTTAAGTATACATGAAGAATTATAATCAGGCTCCTCAGTGCTGCTTTGATTTTAAGAAAAATGCAAGTGGTGCTGGAGTGTGGCGACTCTTTCCCTGCTGGTCCCAGACTATTATCTGATAGAATCGCGCCACTCGTTTAAATCTCGATGTTAAATCCCAAGTTAAATATTCTTGTGTAGATCTTGACTTGGTATTCATATCTAATCTGAAGAAATGTCCTGACCCTATCCATGCCCTCCAGAGATGTTGCCTGACCCACTGAATTACTGCAGTACTTTGCAACGTGATTGTTTTTTTTCATGTCTAGTATTAACTGGGTAGCATGCAAAGAAAAGCTTTTCACTGTGTCTGTATACATAGCACACAACACCAGTTCCAAACAGCTGGCACTCTCATTCCATGCGTGTCATTCAGCTCTTTTGGCCCTGTTTGGATCACAACTGCAATGGTCTGGAGCAAAGTGATCTTCTTTATCTCACACTTTCACTCAAAACAACATTCATCAAACCACATGCATTAGAGGAAGCTGCTAATGACTACAAGAGAGGGATTCCCACAACGCCATCCATAAATGATCACAATCTCTTTCACAATGACTGATGCACATTCTCTGGATTACACGTGGACACTGATTGTGATTATTTGAAATCCCTCCATGCTGATGTTTTCTGACTTTTCAGCTCATAGTAATCAGATTTCTATTTGCTGATGCTATCCTAGTTTGAAAGGACTTAAATTATTAAACTGAGTAGTTTAAATCCCTTCTGTTCAGGCTCTGAGTCAGAGATTAGATATTTTTTATCACAAAGGCAGCCTGATCTCACTGGTTCATATAACTGTATTACTTCTCCGAACGTTGCTAGACTGAGCACTCAAGTACAGGAAGATCAAATGGAGTTTTATTTGGAGATAGACCCTGTAACATTGAACCTGATTATACTTATTGCAAGTTATGTGATTCTGCTTTTGGTTTTTCTTATTTCTTGCATTTTGTACGACTGCAGAGGTAAAGATCCCAGTAAGGAATATGGTCCTGAAATGGACAAACCCATCCAGTCGCCAATTCAGTTGGTAGTGATGCAGAACACAGTGGATGCTCACCTCAGTAACAATAAACCTACCGTCACAGAAAATAAAAAACAACTACCGGGATCGCGAAGCACTTTGGTGTAGAAGAACATTATAGAAGAGAACGTGATGCCCTCACCAAATTTCCACTGTACTTTGATGAAGATCAACAGCTATTTTAACATTGCTCCTGGTAAGTCTCTGAAGAAATCTAAACGTTTTAGCTTATAGCTGTGTGTGTTACACGATTTGTGCAATTGTATGAGAACTTCAGGGATTACATTAATGTGCAAATTTAGCAATCAATTCTGTGTAGCTTGAGCTCATAAGCACCAATGGAATACCCTACCTGTCAATAAAGGAGGGGGGGAGGGAGGGATTGGTTAGAAGTTCAGAGGAACTTTGTTCTATGCTTTGAATTGTACAAAAGATTTTTCATTAATTGATTCACTATTTAGTTTTAGCAATCTCAAAACCTCTGGTGTCAGCGACATTATTTGCCCGCCCTGGAGAGCTCAATCTGCTGACCAAATGAAGTTGAGACGAAAAAGGTTTTTTTAGTACATTTTAAATCAAAATAATTCTTTTAACTCTTTCAAACACCTGCGGCATAAAAGAGTTGCTTGACATTTCACTGAAATAAACAAAAAAAACAGTGCAAATGTAATGAAGAAAAAGTTGGAAAGGGCAAGCAAAAGTTTAAGTAAATAGAGAATGGTTGAAAGGTTTGAGACTGTTGCAGCCAAGTGGCAAAATATACATGTCACACAAATGCCAAAGATAGAGCAAAGGAAGAAGGCCGATATAAAGGAGCGGTCAGAAGTAATTGTTGGACAGGCGGAGATGGAAAGAAAATGCAAAAATGAAGATGGGATTTCAATGACCAAGTGTCGAGGACACAAGCTCTTTCTGGTATGCTCAACATGTGATATATTGAATCAGAGTCATACAGCATGGAAGCAGATCTTTCAGCCCAACTCGTCCAAGCCTACCAAGATGCGTATCTATGCTAGTCCTATTTGTTTGCAAAACAGAAACAAAACTGCTGGAGTAACTCAGCAGGTCGGGCAGCATCTGTGGAGAACACAGATAGGTATTGGGCTACTGACTCCCACAACTATCTAGACTACACTTCTTCCCACCCTGCTTCCTGCAAAGACACTGTCCCCTACTCCCAATTCCTCCCTCTACACCACATCTGCGCCCATCCGAGATGTCCTCATTCTTAAGGGAACGGGGGTTCCCCATTTCCATCATAGATGAGGCCCTCACACGTATCTCCTAAGTACCCTGCATCTCAGCTCTTGCTCCCCCTTCCCCCAGTCACAACCGGGACAGTATCCCCCTAGTCCTCACCTTTCACCCCATCAGCCGTCGCATACAACACATAATACTCTGACATTATGTCCCATCACTAGCCACATCTTCACCCCTTTCTGCCTTCCACAGAGACCGTTCCCTCCACAACTCCCTGGTTAACTCATCCCACCCAAACCACACCCACCTCAGCCAGGCACCTTCCCCTGCAACCGCAGGAGAGGCAGCACCTGTCCCTATACCTCCTCCCTCGACTCAAACCAGGGACCCTGAAAGGTTAGGCAGAGGATCACCTGTACCTCCTCCGACATCATCTACTGTATCCACTGTTCAAGGTGTGGACTATTATACATCAACGAGACCAACTATAGACTAGGCAATCGTTTCACTGAACACCTTCGCTCAGTCTGCCTGGACGTACCTGATCTCCTGGTAGTCAAACACTTTAATTCCCCTTCCAATTCTGACCTGGGCCTCCACCATTGTCAGAGTGAGGCAAACTGCAAAATGGAAAAACAGCACCTCAATTTTCACTTGGGCAGCGTGGTATTCATTTTCAACTTCAAGCAACTCTTGCAATCCCCTCTCTGTCCCTCAAGTCATTGTATTAGTTTCAGTCGCCTTGTCGAGTCTCATTGTCTTTAACTCGTTTTCACCTAGCCCACAGCTAACAATGGCCTGTCTCCTTTGTCATTGTTACTTTTGTGCATGTCTTTCATTCATTTCTATATCATCGTCTATGTGTCTTGTTTCCCTTTCTCCTGACTCTCTTCAAACCATTAGGGTCTGAGTCACCTATTTACTTTCTCCAGAGATGCTGCCTGACCCGTTGAGTTACTCCAGCTTTTTGTGTCTATCTTTGGTTTAAACCAGCATCTGCAGTTCCTTCCTACACATAGATGCCGGGACCCTTCTTCGGTCCGATTGTGGTTGGAGGGAGGGGGGAGGGGGGTGGTGAAGAAAGCTGGAAGAGGAGGGGGTAGGACAAAGCCTGGTAAGCGATAGGTGGATGCAGGTCGGAGATGGGGGAAGGGTGCGGTTTGTCATATCCCTGTAACCCTTTCCTATCCATGTACCTATCGAGATGTTTTTCAAATGCTGTTATGGCACTACTGCCCAATCAGATCCCCTGAAAAGAATCACAAAATAATAAAAAATAACTTGTTAACAGAGCTGGTCGACACCTAGAATTGATTGCAAATCCTGAGCAGCACTGGTCACTGGGAAAAGAGCCAGGTCTTAAACAATTACCCTCCTTAACGCAAAGTCAACCAATGGATAGTGTATGAAAGGATGTCAGAGTCAAAGATCCTACAGCGAGCAAGATAGATCACTCGACGAAAAAGAAATAGTGCGGTGATGGGCAGATTCATGGGTAATTTTCTGCCCCATTTCTGTAACCGGCTACCATCTCCGCACCAAAGATCCCATCACAGCGGAGCAAAGATAACTAGTGCGGAGACGTAAGCCGGTTACGGAAACATCCTTGTAAAAATAAAAGTTCTTTGGTAAAAATCTTCTCCTCATTTTCAGAATTATAATTTATTAACACAAACTGTTCCCCCCGCAACGTTGATTACACTGCGGGTCAGGTCCGGTTACTGATATGGATGAAAAAAAGGCCCACGTTCCACTCCGTTGCGTACTACACGTCAGCCCATTGCATTTAGAAGGAGTGGTCTATCTTGCTCCGCTATAGGTTCAGGGAAAGACCATGGGAAGGGTCACCGATGCACGAGCAGACCCCCAAAATGCCACCAGACCACCGTGAGATGGAGATAATCAGGTGAGCAGCGGGCACAGGACATGGCTTTACATGTAGAGGCTCGCTGGTCTACAGTATCATATCCTGGATTATCCTGGCTTCTATTTTATTTTAAAATAGTAACAACATATTTAAAAAAGGTGCAGCAGAATGGAAAATAAGGTGGTATGGCACTGCTAATAAGAGATGAAGCCAACGCAATTGTGAAAAGGATCTTTGTTCATTGGGTCAAAACAGGCCCATCAGCCCAACTCATCTATGCTGACCTAGATACCCCATCAAACTAGCCCATCTGCCTGCGCCTTGCACAAATCCTTCTAAACCATTCCTGTCCATATCCATCCAAATGCCTTCTACTATAAATGTTGTTATTGGACGGTGCTGGTTCGAAGGGCCAAATGGCCTACTCCTGCACCTGTTGTCTATAGCTGTTTCAACTACTTCCTCCAGCAGATTGTACTTGTATACCCACTACACAATGTGTAACAAATTAGCTCCTCGGGTTCTTATTAAATCTCTCCCCTCTCACCTTAAACTTATGCCCTCTCGGTCCTGATTCCCTACCCTAGGAAAAAAGAATGTACTTGTACACACAGACCAGACTTCCCAGCATTGACTCCATCTACACATTACACTGCCTTGGAAAAGCAGCCAACATAATCAAAGACTTGTTCCACCCTAATCATTCCTTCTTCTCCCTTCCACCAGAATGTACAGTAACATTGTACAATGTACAGAATGTACAGTGAAATGCACACCACTTCACTCAGGAACACCTTCTTCTCCTCTGTTATCAGGGTTGTGAACAGGCCTTGCATAAGCTAGGCTACTGTCCAATTCACCTCTGCACCATGTATGACAGAATTTTGACAATGGAACCGATGCACAACAATGCTCTACAATGCTGAGAACTATATTCTGCACTCCCTTCGCTCTATTAGAAACATAGAAAATAGGTGCAGGAGTAGGCCATCCGGCCCTTCGAGCCGGCACCGCCATTCAATATGATCATGGCTGATCCAAAATCAGTACTCCGTTCTTGCTTTCTCCCCATATCCCTTGATTCCATTAGCCCTAAGAGCTAAATCTAACTCTCTCTTTTGGAAATATCCAGTGAATTGGCCTCCACTGCCTTCTGTGGCGGAGAATTCCACAGATTCACAACTCTCTGGGTGAAAAAGTTATTCCTCATCTCAGTCCTAAATGGCCTACCCATTAGTCTTAAACCATGACCCCTGGTTCTGGACTCCCCCAACATGGGGAACATTTATCCTGCATCTAGACTGTCCAATCCCTTAAGAATTTTATGTTTCTATAGATCCCCTCTCATCCTTCTAAATACTTGTGAATACAAGCACAGTTGACCCATTCTTTCATCATATGTCAATCCTGCCATCCCAGGAATTATCCTGGTATTGTACTTGTATTTGAACTGATTGTGTATGGAATATCTGATCTATTTGGATAGCATGCAAAACAAAGCTCTTCACTGCACCTCACCATGTTTGTTCTAATCTATTTCCATAAAACAGTTACATTTGAAATGTTTGTAATCTGCGTAACTTGCAGAGTGTGGAGGATTGAGTGTCCAATTTCACATGTTTTCTTAAAATGGAAAATCTCAGTGATTCACCGGGATGTTGCCTGGGCTTGTGGGCTTGAGATATAGGGAGAGGTCACATAGGCTTGGTCTTCCTTCTCTATACCTTGGGAGGTTGAGGGGTGCCCTGATTGCGGTATACAGGATCATGAGAAACATGGTTGGTCAATGCTTAGTCTTTTTCCCAGGTTAGAGGAGCATAGATTTAAGATGAGAGGAATGAGAGTTAAAAGGAACCTCAGGGGCATTTCACTCGGAGGGTAGTCCACATCTGGAAGAAACTGCCAGTGGAAGTTATAGAAACAGATACAATTACAACTTTTGAAATATATTTGGACATTTATATGAATATGAAGAGTTTAGAGGACTAAACATTGCTATTGAAAATACCGTTTTAATTATTTAATTTCCTGCAAGAAAAATAACGTTGTTACTGAAACTCTCTACCCCCCAATCTCCTTTCCCCCAAATGACAATTATCTTTATGAAACAATTTTCTGTAACATAAGGCTTCTTAGGAATGTAATTATAGTTTACAGTAGAATTACTATTACTATGAAGGGTGGGAATTGAAGAAAGCTAGCCCTGTAAATGACATGCTCCTTCATGTTTTGCAGGTAGACAAAAATGCTGGAGAAACGCTGCGGGTGAGGCAGCATCTATGGAGCGAAGGAAAAGGCAGGTGCCTTGGCAGATGTGCTCAACATTTACGAGGAAAGAATGGAAGATGCTGAAAATGAGATGATGGCTTCCTCTCGGCTCCTTGTTCTCTCAAACCCTTAGGTCACCTCTGACGATGGTTAAAAAGTTTCCAAAATGATCTCCCCCAATTCTTTATATCATTATGAAGATTCAGTTGAGGGAATAGATAAAAAATGAGATCAGATCATATTTATAAAACTGATTTAAATTACACACCATTTGAAGAAAATGTCTACTTCACAGACTACTAAAATCGTTGTTTTTGTCTTTAGAATTTAATGGGCTGCAGGAAAACTTTGCGCAAAATCTCTTTGTCTCAGATTTCACAGAAGAAACAAGGACTAAAAGCTACAGGAGGTCATTGGGCCTTTTGGACTAGCTCTAGCATTCACCAAAATTGTGCCCCCCCCCCCCCCAACTCTGTTTACCTGCAGTATATGCATATTATTTGATCCCCTTAATATCCAGAAATCTATTGATTCATCTTGAATTATCTCAATAATTCAGCCTCCACAGCCCGCTGTGCAAGAGAATTCCAAAACATTCACCACCGTTTGAGTGAAGAAAAGTTTCCTAGACAATGACTAAGCTCGCCAGTCAAGGAAACATCCTCACTACATATACCCTATTAATCCTGAACTAATTTTGTAAGTTTCATTCTTCTTACTTCAGAGGAATGAATATAGTCTACACATTATCTCTTCAGACAGCAAACCACTATCCCTGTAACCAGTCTGGTGAATCTTCATTGCATTCCCTCTATGGCAAGAGTATCCTTTGTAGGCAAGGAGACCAACACTGTAGACAGTAGGATCATCATACTGATACCCAAAATAAATGTAGGGAGACTCCTTTACTCCTGTGTACAAATCCAATAAAGCCAACATAACATTTGTCTGTCAAACTGCATGCTGCATGACAGCTTTTAGATGCTTGGCTACAAGGATATCCAAACCCATTTGAGCATTAACATTTTAAATCTGTCACAAATTTAAGAATACTTTGCTTATCTGTTCTATGCACCACAATGAACCACTCATTTAGCATGTCCACATTTTCCTGACATGTTTATCCCAGTTCACAACCTCATCTAATTTTGTACCATCAGTCTAATTGGAAATCTGATATTTGGTTTCTTTATCCAAATCATTGTGCATATCATAAGCACCGGCCATAACCAGACAAAGAAAGAAATTAAGTTATTTCCCACTCTGTGCTTTCAACTTGTTAACTAATTCTCAACACACACACCAGAATATTACCCCCAATTCCACGTGCTGTTACCCTGCAGACTAAGCACCATTGTGGGATCTTAGTGATGGTCTTCTGAAATTCTAAATGCACCAATTCTACTGCTTCCCACTTATCAATTCGATACAAAATATCTTCAGTTATGGTTTCCAGTATTTTATAAAGCCAAAGAGTCACACGGTACAGAAACAGGACCTTCAGCCCAATCTGGCCATGTTGACCATCAAGTACCTCTCTACATGAACCTCATTTACCAGGATTTGCTTTGTAGCTTACTATGCCTGTGAGATTCATGCAGTCATGGAGAAGGTTCTTAAATTTGTGACTGCATCTGCCACTGCCATCTCCTCAAGCAATGGGTTTCAGTCTGCAACCATCATCAAGGAGTAAAACGCCTTCCTTCGATTCCTGATTCTAAGCATCTTATTCCTCAGAAACCAATGCCTTCAATTTTGGACATTTCTGCAATGGAGAATTGTTTCTTATTAGCTAATTTATCCGTCCTTCTCAGAATGTTGTGTATCTTGATCACGTTTCCTTTACCTTAAAGGGGCATAAGCATGATAATGGGGAAGGATCGGGGACCAGTTTACCTGACAATTCAATGTACTTTCCATAAGGTTATTCATTGCCATGTGTACCAATATATAGCAAAAAAACATTCCATCGTGCAAAAGAGGAAGCTCAGATCACCCCTGTGGATTGAGCACAGGTGCTCTGCAAAGCAATCACCAATTCTACATTTGCAGAGCAGGTCATACCGTGAACAATGAATGTCAATAACTAGATCGGAAGAAGTGCAAATGGATTGCTGCTTCACCAGAAATCATTGTTTTGGTTGTCCTTCCTTCCATTAACAAAGACATAGAATATAAAAGCACGAAAGTCACGCTAAATCTATATAACCACATAACAATTACAGCACAGAAACAGGCCACCTTCTAGTCCATGCCGAACACTTAAGGGCCTGTCCCACCAGCATGCAACTCTATGCGATTAGCGCGACCTAACGTGGTCGCTTGAGCTGTCCGGCGTCGCGGGGCCTGACCCACTTCGATTGCCGGAGCTGTGCGGAATTGTGCGGAGTTCGTCCCGACACCGCGCGGGGCTCCGAAAAACTGACTATATCCAAAAATTCCGCGCGGCAACGGCTTGTCGGCTCGCAGTCGCCTCGACATTTACACACCGCCCGGACATCGTGCCTCCATGAACCTATTTGTAAGTGCCTCCGTGACCCTCTATGTGTGTGGCTCCGTGGCCCTGTATGTGTGTGTGCCTCGGTGCCCCTCTCTGTGTGCCCCTCTAAGTCCTGGCGAACTTACCTTGGACTTGCTCCAAGTTCGCCTCACTTTGCGCCACGTTGCGCCACTCACCCAAACTCCGCGCGGCCCCTGCTGCCGGTTTAGTTGCGCTTGCCGCATGCAGGCGCATGCTGGTGGGAACGGCCCTGTACAGGGGATCACCCGACCTCCGCGCGGCCCCCGCTGCCGGTTTGATCGCGTTCATCGCATAGAGTTGCATGCTGGTGGGACAGGCCCTTTACTCTCACCTAGTCCCATCTACCTGCACTCAGACCATAACCCTCCATTCCTTTCCCGTCCATATACCTATCCAAATTATTTATAAATAATAAAATCGATCCTGCCTCCACCACTTCCACTGGAAGCTCATTCCACACAGCTACCACTCTCTGAGTAAAGAAGTTCCCCCTCATGTTATCCCTAAACTTCTGTCCCTTAATTCTCAAATCATGTCCTCTTGTTTGAATCTTCCCTACTCTCAATAGAAAAAGCTTACGCACGTCAACTCTGTCTATCCCTCACATCATTTTAAAGACCTCTATCAAGTCCCCCCCCTTAACCTTCTGCCCTCCAAAGAATAAAGACCTAACTTGTCCAACCTTTCTCTGTAACTTAGTTGCTGGAATCCAGGCAACATTCTAGTAAATCCCCTCTGTACTCTCCCTATTTTGTTGACATCATTCCTATAATTTGGCGACCAAAATTGTACACCATACTCCAGAATTGACCTCACTAATGCCTTGTACAATTTTAACATTACATCCCAACTTCTATACTCAATGCTCTGATTTATAAAGGCCAGCACACCAAAAGCTTTCTTTACCACCCTATCTACATGAGATTCCATATAAGATGGTTAGTTTACAGCTGGAGTAAAACATAAAGTTGTGATCACCACAATTACAGTGAGGAGATGATAACTTGAGAGGATATCTACGATGTTGCCAGCACTCAACCATTTAGTTATGAGAAGATACTGGTTAGGTTGGAATTGTTTCGTTTGGAACAATGGCGCCTCAGAAAAGATTAAATCAGAAGGTATATAATTATGACAAATTTAGACAATGTGAACAGGAAGAGCCTATTTCAACAGAAAAGATAAAAATTGAAGCATATCTACATCTAAAATAATTAACTAAAGGATTAAAGGAAAGGTAATAAAAATAATATATTCTACCAAAGAATCTGAAACTCACTCCCCAAAAAGATGCTTGAAGCAGAAATGTGTACACCTTGCACTTGAAATGTTGTGTCCTACAAGGTTCTGCCTAAAAGTGGGGATGTGGATAGGAAAGATTTATGGCCTGGCCCACTTATGCTACCTTTTCGGCTACTGCCGGCACACATCATAGATCGTTACAGGTCGCCAAACATTTTCAACAAATTTTCAACATGACCAGAACAAGGTACGACTCTTTGGGACTCCCGACCATATAGGCTTCACCCCGCGACATGTCGCCAGGATGTCTCCTCAGTCGCCCAAAGAGTCGTAGCGTCTTTCTGGTCGCCTTTCAATTTTAAACATGTTGAAAATTTTCGCCGACCTGCAACGACCTATGACGGGTGCCGGAAGTTGCCGAAAAAGTTGCGTAATTGGGACAGGCCCGTTTGAGGGATATGGGCTAGGCAGAGGCAAATGGGATGGGCTTGAATGGGGTATCTTGCTTGGCATGGACAAGTGGGCAAAGGGCCTGTTTCCATGCTGTATGACTCAATGCCTTTATGTGAAAATAGTCAAATGTTTGGCACAATGGTCTGCATGGCGTTGATCTCTATTGTAAATTTATATGATTAAAACAAAACTTGCGTCAATAAAATCTTTCATGATTTCAGGTTGTCCAAAAATGTTTCATACCCAATAAATTAATGTTAGTGCAGTTCTTTTATCAATGTAGAAAAATGTGTCAACCAATGTTTCACAAAAGGAGCAATGACCATATAGTCGGCATATGATGGTGTTGCCTGTGGGCCAATGTATAGTCCAGCATTGGACTCATCTTTGAATAGTGGCACGGAATCATCTATCTCTCCGCTGTTACTATTTCAAATGTCACATCAAACAGAAACTCTGCATATTCGTGACACTAATCAAAGGAAAGCTGAGAAGTTCTCAAGTATTGGCATTTTCTTCTCACTCAACCATTGTCAAGGCTGCCAACTCTCACGCATTGAACGTGAGACTCACATATTTCGCACAATTTTCACGCTCTGTCATGAGAAATTCTGTGATCAACGAGAATTTCCAAAGTAATACCAACTGTTTGTGTGCGTGTCTGTTGACAAGACAGCAGCATTCTTCTCACTTGACCGACAACGAGCACGCACCTCCAAAGCATGTCCCCAATGCAAATTTACATTGAAAGACACAGACCGTTATGTATTAAGTTATGTGACAGTACCAGGAAGGAGGCAGAGACAATTGATGAAACCCCTAACTAAAAATGAAAATACTTGCCATCTAATTGTTTTATTAGATCAGTCATCTAGCGTTTACCTAATTCCTCATTTACTGTTGGTGACTTTACAATAAAACCTCTCGGACACAAATCAAGACAACGGTGTCTGCGTTTTTATTAGATTCGATATAAGCTTTCAATCCTTATCACTGTGTACAGCACAGTGGCATCACCATCAGAGCTGCCTCTCAGCTCCAGAGGCCCAGGTTCGATTCTCACCCCTGGCTTTGTCTGCGTGGAGTTTGCATGTTCACCCTGTGACGCTATAATTTCCTTTAGATGCTCCTGTTTCCTCCTACATTCTATGAAAATGCTCAAGCTTTCCGTTTATTGGTCACTGACACCACTGTGTAAGTAAATGGTTGAATCTAGGTGAGTTTATGGGAAGATAAGACACAAAAAGCTGAAGTAACTCAGCAGGTCAGGCAGCATCTCTGGAGAAAAGGAACAGGTGATGTTTCGGGTCGGGACCCTTCTTGAGACGGAGTTTGTGGGAATGTGGACAGAATCAAATGGGATTGATGTTACTGGGCGCTAAGGAATGGGTTTGTTGGGCTCAAAGACCTGTTTCTCTGATGTATGGCTTTGACATGAGAGAAATATTTACAGTAGCAGTTTGTCTGCCATATACCACTGTATCCTCGAAGGAGATAAACTTAAAAGTAGGACAAAGGTAATAATCTCTGGACTATTACCAGTGTCACGTGCTAGTCAGAGTAGAAATAGGAGGATATTGCAGATGAATACGTGGCTTGAAAAATGGTGCCAGGGGGAGGGATTCAAATTTCTCGGGCATTGGAACCAGTTCTGGGGGAGGTGGGACCAGTTCAAACAGGACGGTCTGCACCTGGGCTGGAAGGGAACCAATGTCCTTGGGGGAGTGTTTGCTAGTGCTGTCAGGGAGGATTTAAACTAATGTCGGAGGGGGATGGGAACGTGAGCAGAGAGACAGAGGGATGTAAAATGAGGGTCGAAGCAATAGGTAACAAGGTGAAAAGTAAAAGTGGCAGGCAGACAAAATCCAGGGGAAAAATCAAAAAGGGCCACTTTCAACATAATTGTATAAGGAGGAAGAGTGTTGCAAAAACAAGCCTGAAGGCTTTGTGTCTCAATGCAAGGAGCATTCATAATAAGGTGGATGAGTTGAATGTGCAGATATTTATTAATGAATATGATATAGTTGGGATCACAGAGACATGGCTCCAGGGTGACCAAGGCTGGGAGCTGAACATCCAGGGATATTCAATATTCAGGAGGGATAGACAGAAAGTAAAAGGAGTTGGAGCAGCGTTGCTGGTTAGAGAGGAGATTAACGCAATAGAAAGGAAGGACATTAGCTTGGAGGATGTGGAATTGATATGGGTAGAGCTGCGAAACACTAAGGGGCAGAAAACACTAGTGGGAGTTGTGTACATCTCCAGGTTTGCGGATGACACGAAGCTGGGGGGCAGTGTTAGCTGTGAGGAGGATGCTAGGAGGCTGCAAGGTGACTTGGATAGGCTGGGTGAGTGGGCAAATGCATGGCAGATGCAGTATATTGTGGATAAATGTGAGGTTATTCACTTTGTCGGCAAAAATAGGAAAGTAGACTATTATCTGAACGGTGGCCTATTAGGAAAAGGGGAGATGCAACGAGACCTGGGTGTCATGGTACACCAGTCATTGAAAGCAGGCATGCAGGTGCAGCAGGCTGTGAAGAAAGCGATAGCCAAAGGATTCGAGTACAAGAGCTACTGCAGTTGTACAGGGTCTTGGTGAGGCCATGGGTTACACAAAAAGCTGGAGAAACTCAGCGGGTGCAGCAGCATCTAAAGAGCGAAGGAGATAGACGACGTTTCGGGTCGAGACCCTTCTTCAGACTGGTCAGGGATCAGGGAAACGAGAGATATAAACAGTGATGTGGAGAGATAAGGAACAATGAGTGAAAGATATGCAAAAAAGTATTGGTGATAAAGGAAGCAGGCCATTGTAAGCTGTTTGTGGTGTGAAAATGAGAAGCTAGTGCGACTGGGGGGGGGGGGGGGGGGGGGGGGAGATGGAAAAGGAATGTCAGGGCCAGAGGGCTGAGGGAGAGGTGGGGGGGGGAGGCAGTCTGGGTTAACAGAATTGAGAAAATTCAATGTTTAAGGATGCAGACTCCCCAAGCGGAATATGAGGTGCTGTTCCTCCAACTTGCGGTGTTGATCACTCTGGCCGTGGAGGAGGCCCAGGACCGAGAGGTCGGATACGGAGTGGGAGGGGAAGTTGAAGTGCTGAGCCACCGGGAGGTCGGGTTGGTTATTGCGGACCGAGCGGAGGTGTTCGGCGAAACGATCGCCCAGCCTCCGCTTGGTCTCACCGATGTAGATCAGCTGGCATCTGGAGCAACGGATGCAGTAGATGAGGTTGGAGGAGGTGCAGGTGAACCTCTGTCGGACTTGGAATGACTGCTTGGGTCCCTGAAAGGAGTGGATGGGGGAGGTGAAGGGACAAGTGTAGCATCTCTTGCGGTTGCAAGGGAAAGTGCCCGGGGAAGGAGTGGAGCGGGAGGGAAGGGAAGAATTGACGAGGGAGTTGCGGAGGGAGCGGTCTTTGCGGAAGGCAGACAGGGGGGGAGATGGGAAGATGTGGCGAGTGGAGGGGTCACGTTGGAGGTGACGAAACTGGCGGAGGACTATCTGTTGTATGCGCTGGCTGGTGGGGTGAAAGGTGAGGGCCAGGGGGACTCGGCCCTTGTTGTGAGTGGGGGAATGGGGAGAGAGGGCAGTGTTGCGGGGTATGGAGGAGACCCTGGTGCGAGCCTCATCTATAGTGGGGGAGGGGAAACCCCGTTCTCTGAAGAACGAGGACATTTGCGATGACCTGGTGTGGAACACCTCATCCTGGGAGCAGATGCGGCGTAGACGGAGGAATTGGGAATAGGGGATGGAGTCCTTACAGGAAGCAGGGTGGGAGGAAGAGTAGTCCAGGTAGCTGTGGGAGTCAGTTGGTTTGTAGTGGATGTCAGTCAGGAGTGTATCACCTGCAATAGAGATGGTGAGGTCAAGGAATGGTAGGGAAATGTCGGAAATGGTCCAAGTATATTTGAGTGCCGGATGGAAGTTGGTGGTGAAATGGATGAAGTCAGTCAGTTCTGCGTGGGTGCAGGAGGTGACACCAAAGCAGTCGTCAATGTAACGGAGGTAAAGGTCGGGGGTGGGGCCCTGGTACGCCGAGAACAAAGATTGTTCGACGTGCCCGACAAAGAGGCAGGCGTAGCTAGGGCCCATGCGTGTGCCCATAGCTACGCCTTGTGTTTGGAGGAAATGGGAGGAGTCAAAAGAGAAGTTGTTGAGGGTAAGGACCAACTCCGCTAGGCGGAGGAGGGTGTCAGTGGATGGGTATGGGTTGCTCCTCTGGTCGAGGAAGTACCGGAGGGCTTTGAGACCATCCTGGTGGGGGATGCAGGTGTATAGTGACTGGACGTCCATGGTGAAGATGAGAGGATGGGGGCCTGGACAACGGAATGTGCGGAGCCGACGGAGAGTGTCTGAGGTAACGGAATGTGCGGAGCATACCTGGTGTATTGCGTACAGTTTTGGTCTCCTAATCTGAGGAAAGACATTCTTGCCATAGAGAGAGTACAGAGAAGGTTCACCAGACCGATTCCTGGGATTGCAGGACTTCCATATGAAGAAAGACTGGATAGACTCGGCTTGTACTCGCTGGAATTTAGAAGATTGAGGGGGGATCTTACAGAAACCCCCGGACTCTCATCTATCCACCTACTGTAATTTGTACTGTAACTGTAATTTCCAATATGTGCAATAACCCATACTGGATATAGGAATCCTATTATCCATTCTATTTATCCATTGTCTTTTTATCGATATGTATATAGCGCTGCAGAAACTGTGCACCTTATCCCCGCCCCCCCTTTTTGTTTTGTTTTTGCACTGAGTAGGAGCAGCTTTTAATCTCATTGTACATGTGTATAGTGACAATAAATGGCATTCTGATTCTGACTTACAAAATTCTTAAGGGGTTGGACAGGCTAGATGCAGGAAGATTGTCCCCGATGTTGGGGAGGTCCAGGACAAGGGGTCACAGTTTAACGATAAGGGGGAAGTCTTTTTGGACCAAGATGAGAAAATCATTTTTCACACAGAGAGTGGTGAATCTGTGGAATTCTCTGCCACAGAAGGTAGTTGAGGCCATTTGTTGGCTATATTTAAGAGGGAGTTAGATGTGGCCCTTGTGGCTAAAGGGATCAGGGGGTATGGAGAGAAGGCAGGAACAGGATACCGAGTTGGATGATCAGCCATGATCATATTGAATGGCGGTGCAGGCTCGAAGGGCCGAATGGCCTACTCCTGCACCTATTTTCTATGTTTCTATATTTCTATGTTGCAGCATGGATTCAGAGACAAGATACTGCAACGCAAGATTTGCATCTGATCTAACATTTATTACTTCACTCTTCCAGTTGTGGACAACGCCTTTTACAGACCACGAATGTTAAAGTTTTAATGGGCTAGAAGATGGAAGTATTTTGTGAGAATTGCTCACAGCATGCAGATGGAGGGACACTATGCGTTAATCAACATCTCTTCAGAAGGGCACGTTGACCTGAGCTTTTTGATCAGTCTCATAATTTTGTTGAATATCCACAGCCAGAAAGCAAAATTTCATTTTCTGAGCGGATGTGTGACCTCAAATTGAAAAGGGAGGAATAGGAAATTATTTACCTCATTGAAATTCCAAGCGGTTAGACGAGTTCAAATATCAACAATAATAATATTATAATATCTATAATAAAGCGGTACAACAAAATTTGGTATGAAGCTTCCATCCGATGTAATAACTTAATTGACTAAAAATTTAGACACCCAGAGAAACAAGATTTAAAAAAACCCAGTAAAACAGTATAAAGTGCAAATAGGCCTGTGCCGGGTCGATGTGCGACGTGACCATCCGAGGGAGACAGTCCATGGGGGGGGGGGGGGCACTCAGCAGGGCCGGTTCAGAGCTGCTATAGCTCTGGGGATGAAGCTGTTCCTAAGTCTGGAGGTGCGGGCGTAGAAGGCCTTGTAAGATGGTATAAGTTCGAACAGACTATTGCAAGGGTGTGAGGAGTCTTTGTGAATGCTGACGGCCTTCCTGAGGCACCATGTATTGTAGATGCCCTCCAAGGCTGGTAGTGATGTCCCAATTATCTTCTGCGCTCTGTGGACGAAGCTCAGAAGAGCTCTCCTCTCCGCCTCCGTGCAGCTAAGATACCACACAGAGATGCCATGTGTTAGTATGCTCTGTTGTGCAGCGGTAGAAGGTTGTCAGCAGCTGTTGGGGCAGACCAGTCTTTTTCAGTGTTCTCAGGAAGAACAGTTGTTGCTGTGCCTTCTTGACTAGCGCAGTGGTGTTGGTGGACCATGTGAGGTCCTCTGAGATGTGTGGGCCCAGAAACCTAAAGCTGTACACTCTCTCCACACTGTCCCCGTTGATAAATATTGGAGCGTATTCCCCATTATGTGACCTTCTGAAGTTGATAATCAGCTCCTTGGTCTTAGCGGTGTTAGGGACAAGTTGTTACGTGAGCACTAGTCCACCAGGTTCTGCACCTCCGCTCTGTAGTTTGATTCATCACCGTTGGTGATCAGCCCGATCACCGTTGTGTCGTCTGCAAACTTGACAATGGTGTTGGTGTCGAATGCAGGGACACAGTCGTGTGTGAAGAGGGAGCAGAGCATGGGGCTCAGTACACAGCCCTGTGGTGTGCCGGTGCTCAGGGTGATAGTGGAGGACAGGTGCGGCCCCAGTCTCACTGCCTGCGGTCGCTCAGTCAGAAAATTCAGGATCCAGTCCCGTATCAGCGAGCTGAGGCCTAGCTGGTGGAGTTTGGTGGTGAGCTTGGTGGGGATGACCGTATTGATGGCAGAGCTATAGTCTATGAAGAGCATCCTCACATACGTGCCCTGTCTTTCCAGGTGAGTCAGGGCATTGTGAAGAGCCAGAGAGATGGCATCCTCTGTGGATCTATTTGCCCTGTATGCAAATTGATATGAGCCCAGTGAGGCAGGAATGCTGGATTTGATGTGTGAGAGGACCAGTCTTTCAAAGCACTTCATGGATATTGGAGTTAAGCCAACTGGACGGTAGTCGTTCAGGTTGGTGATTTTTGTCTTTTTTGGCACCAGCACTATGGAAGCTGACTTTAGGCACTTGGGGACCATTGCCAGAGATAGAGACAGGTTAAAGATCCTGGTGAATACCTCCACCAGCTGTACAGCTCAGACCTTTAGTACCCTTCCTTGGACTCCGTCCGGGCCTGGAGCCTTGTGTGGATTGACCCTACGCAGAGTGCACTGTACATCCTGTGTGCTCAATGTTAAGACCTGTCCCTCCGCCATGGCCGGGGTTATTCCCAAGGAATACTTTGCTAATTTTAAAAAAGCATTTCAGACCTCGGCCAGAACTCATTGATTTTTTTAATACATTTGTTTTCCATTTGCCAATGTTTAAGTGACGAGAGTCTATAATATAACCTATAATTTAAATTTGCATAAAACCATCCAACACTATCTGTACACGTGACAACAAGGAAACCAGTGAATCATTAAGAGCCCTATCTAGCTCTCTCTTGAAAGCATTCAGAGAACCTGCCTCCACCGCCCTCTGAGGCAGAGAATTCCACAGACTCACAACTCTGTGAGAAAAAAAAAGTCTCCTTGTCTCTGTTCTAAATGGCTTACCCCTTATTCTTAAACTGTGGCCCCTGGTTCTGGACTCCCCCAACATCGGGAACATGTTTCCTGCCACAATAGTGTCCAAGCCCTTAACAATCTTATAAGTTTCAATGAGATTCCCTCTCATCCTTGTAAACTCCAGAGTGCACAGGCCCAGCTGCTCTATTCTCTCAGCATATGACAGTCCCGCCATCCCGGGAATTAACCTTGTAAACCTGCGCTGCACTCCCTCAATAGCAAGAATGTCCTTCCTCAAATTAGGGGACCAAAACTGCACACAATATTCCAGGTGTGGTCTCACTAGGACTCTGTACAACTGCAGAAGGACTTCTTTGCTCCTATATTCGATTCCTCTTGTTATAAAGGCCACCATGCCATTCGCTTTCTTCACTGCCTGCTGTACCTGCATGCTTACTTTCATTGACTGATGAACAAGGACCCCCAGATTCCATTGTACTTACCTTTTCCCAACTTGACGCTGTTTAGATAGTAATCTGCCTTCCTGTTTTTTACACCAAAGTGGATAACCTCACATTTATCCACATTAAACTTCATCTGCCATGCATCTGCCCACTCCCCCAACCTGTCCAAGTCACCCTGCATTTTCATAGCATCCTCCTCACAGTTCACACTGCCACCCATCTGCAAATTTGCTAATGTTACTCGTAATCCCTTCACCTAAATCATTAATATATTGTAAATAGCTGCGGTCCCAGCACCGAGCCTTGCGGCATCCCACTAGTCACCGCCTGTCATTCTGAAAGGGACCAGTTAATCCCTGCTCTTTGTTTCCTGTCTGCAACCAATTTTCTATCCAAGTCAACACTCTACCCACAATACCATGTGCCCCAATTTTGCCCACTAATCTCCTATGTGGGTCCTTATCCAATGCTTTCTGAAAGTCCAGGTACACTACATCCACTGGCTCTCCCCTGTCCATTTTCCTAGATACATCCTCAAAAAAATTCCAGAAGATTAGTTAAGCATGATTTCCTCTTTGTAAATCCATGCTGACACGGACCAATCCTGTTAAGGGCCTGTCCCACTGGGGCGACATTTTTTGGCGACAGCCTGAATAGTGGTTGTCGGGTCGTGATGCGTGGTGAGGCATGTAATGATGCACGGTGACACGCAGTGTCTCCCTGTCACCCCTGGATTTTGGAATGTTCAAAATCCAGGGGCGACATCTGGGTGTCTCATCATGTCGTGCACCCTGTCACACGCTGACGTATGCTGTCCTGCAGGTGACGCCCGGTTAGGCTTAGGGTTGAGGTTAGGGACCACAGATGGGCTGTAAAATATTCTTCCTTCAATGCATGGATTTCAAACATTAATATATTAAAATTAATACACTAAAATAAATTGTGCAAATGAAAACATGTCTGAGTCGTTCAGTTTTATTTACCGATGTTTTGGTCTGCTTCCAAGTCCAATCACTGTCTCACTTTTCACAGGGAAAGCCCGCTGCCTCTGGGGGTTTGGAGAGACCATTGGAAGAGAGATCTTCCCTCTGGGACAACTTGTGGCCAACAGTTTAGTTCCAATGAGGAGCAGGCAGAAGATTTGGGGTTCTAGTCCAAGCCCTGGCGCCCCTGTGTCACATTTAGTTCAGAGACACAGTGCCCTTCGGCCCACCGAGTCTGCACTGACCAGGGATCCTCTGCACACTATCCCACACACGCTAGGGACAACTTATACTGATACCAAGCCTATCAACCTAGAGTTAGGGTTAGTGTTTCTGTTAGGGATATGGTTACGGTTAGGGTTAGGGTTAGGGCTCGGATTTGTATAAATTGTCCCTAGAGTGTGTGGGATAGTGTGCGTGTATTTGCTGGTCGCAGGCTGGGTCCACAAATGGGGGGCATCGGCGATAGTGGGAGGGTGGGGGGGGTTGGAGAATGGGAGAAGGGAGGGAGAAGGGGGGAAGGGAAGAAGAGGGGAGAGTGGAGGGGAAAAAGGTAGAGGGGTAGTGGAGAAGGAAGGATGGGCCGGGAGAGGGGAAGCGGGGGGTGGAGGGAAGAGGGGAGTTCAGTCTACACTCACTGAATCCATCCCTGTGAAAAGTTAGAGATGGTGATTGGATCTGGAAGCGAACCAATTACATCTGTAAATAAAACTGAACGGCTCGGACATCTTTTCATTTGCACAATTGATTTTTGAGTGTTAATTTTAATATATTAATGTTTAAAATCCATGCATTGAAGGAAGAATATTTTACAGCCCATCTGTGGTCCATAACCCTAACCCTAGACCTAACCTTAACCAGGCATCACCCGCAAGACAGCATCCCTTGACCCTACAAGCCCCTAGAGCTCCATCGAACTCAATCTGACTACAGCATCTTCCCCATCACCGATGTCAGGCTAACTGGTCTATAATTCCATTTTCTCTCTCCGTCTTTCTTAAAAAGTGGGATAACATTAGCTACCTGCCAAGCAACAGGAACTGATCCTGAATCAATAAAACATTGGAAAGTTATCACCAATGCATCCACAATTTCTGGAGCCACTTCCTAAAGTACCCTGGGATGCAGACCATCAGGCCCTGGGGATTTATCAGCCTTCAGTCCCATCAGTTTATCCAACACCATTTCATGCCTAATGTTGATTTCCTTCGGTTCCTCCATCACCCCAGATCCTCTGGCCACTAGTACACCAGGAAGATTGTTTGTGCATTCATTAGTGAAGACAGATCCAAAGAACCTGTTCAACTCATCTGCCATTTCCTTGTTCCCCATAATAAATTTCCTTTTCAGTCTTCAAGGGTCCATCTTTGGTCTTTTTTTCCTCTTCACATACCTGAAGAAGCTTTTACTATCCTCCTTTATATTCTTGGCTAGCTTACCTTCGTACCTCATCATTTCTCCCCGTATTGCCTTTTTAGTTATCTTCTATTGCTTTTTAAATGTTACCCAATCCTCTGGCTTCCTGCTCATCTTTACTTCTCATTTACTTTTATACTGTCCCTGACTTCCCTTGTCAGCGACGGTCGCCCCCATCTCCCTCTGCAATCTTTCTTCCTATTTGGAATGAACTGCTCCTGCACCGTCTGTATTATTCCCAGAAATACCAGCCATTGTTGTTCCACTGGCGTCCCTGCTAAGGTATCATTCCAGGCAACTTTACCCAGCTCCTGCCTCATGGCTCCATAATCCCCTTTGTTCAACTGTAATACTGACACCTCCGATCTATCCTTCCCCCTCTCAAATTGTAGATTAAACTTAACCTTATTATGGCCACCACCTCCCAATGGCTCCTTTACCTTGAGTTCCCTTGTCAAATCCAGTTCATGACACAACACTTAAATCCAGAATTGCCTTCTCCCTGGTAGGCTCCATTACAAGCTGCTCTAAGAATCCATCACGGAGGCTCTCCACAAACTCCCAACTTGAACACTGCCCAACACAAACCACATCTATGAACTGTGAAGAACTATGGACTGAGTCTTTGGTTGCATAACGGACATGTTTACAGTATCGTGAATATAAAATTACTGAAATGTAAATTAACGCGTTTGTGTTGTTGCAATTACAGGCTTGTTAATCTACAGCAAGAAATACACCCCCCCCCCAAACACGCCCCCTCCCCAACACCTCCCCTCACACACGCCTCTCCCTTACACACACCCCTCCACGCCCACACCCACCCCACGCACACACCGCTTCCCCTCCTCCCTCACACATCCTCTAACCCCAATCCCCTCCCCCACACACCCCCCCCTCTCCGACTCCACAACGCTCGCTGCTCCTCCTTCCTCCCCCCTCCCCGACACACCCCGACAACACACACCCCCCTCCCCTACACACCCCCTCTCCCGCACACCTCCCCCTCCAAATCTTCTTCCCCCCCCCCCGCATCCTCTCACACCCCTTCTCCCACAAACCTCTCCCAACCCCCCCCCCACATCCGCCCACACCCCCCCCCCCCCATCTCTGGCTCCACAACACTTGCTGCCCCCCCCCACTTCCCTCCGCCCTCCCCCGCACACACCCCTCCCCCACACATAGCATCCCCCGAAACACACACAACCCCGCCCCTCCCCACACACACACACCCTGCCCCCCACACACACGCAGTCCCCCCCACACACACCTCGCCCCCCCCCACACACCTCGCCCCCCCCCACACACACACCGCCCCCCTCCCCCACACACCTCGCCCCCTCCACACACACCTCGCCCCCCCCACACACACCTCGCCCCCCCCACACACACCTCGCCCCCCCCACACACACCTCGCCCCCCCCCCCACACACACACCGCCCCCCCCAGACACACCTCGCCCCCCCCACACACACACACACACACACACCGCCCCCCTCCCCCACACACACACACCGCCCCCCTCCCCCACACACACACACCCCGCCAACACAACAACCCTGCATTTACAAACTGAGACTTGAATAAAGGCACCAAACTTGGCCCCTCTGTCTACTATCCCAATCTACTACTGTTATACACTTGTACCGTATCCGAGATGCTTATTTAAGATTTGTTACAGTGATTATGTATGGTGATACATGTATTAAACTGTGAACAGAAA
This sequence comes from Raja brachyura, assembly GCA_963514005.1. The sequence continues at coordinate 6,523,736 of OY740803.1, read as the reverse complement.
TGAATTTCACTTTAGTTCGGTAAATATGACTAATAAAGAACCGTTGAACATTTATAAGCACAGTTCTTACCTTGGTCTTGGCTTTCAGCGTTGCTGGAATGAAAAGGTTCCTGACACTTCTGGTGTGAAGATACGATCCTTCTGTGTCAGTCGTGAAGACAAAGGACAGAGGGTAGAACCTCTGTGGGAGCTGGGACACAACCTTGCTTCAATAGACAATAGTTGCAGTAGGCCATTTGGCCCTTCGTTCCTGCCTTCACCCCATATATCCTGACTCCGCTATCTTGAAGAGCCCCATCTAGCTTTCTCTTGAAAGTATGCAGAGAACCGGCCTTCACCGTCCTCTGAGGCTGAGAATTCCACAGACTATGAACTCTCAGTGTGAAAAAGTGTTTCCCCATCTCCTAAATGGCTTACCCATTATTCTTAAACTGTGGCCCCGGTTCTGGACTCCCCCAACATCGGAAACATGTTTCCCGTCTCTAGACTGTCCAAACCCTTAACAATCTTATATGTTTCCATGAGATCCCCTCTCATCTTTCTAAATTCCAGAGTGTACAAGCCCAGCCGCTCTATTCACTGTGTATATGAGAGTCCCGCCATCCGGGAATTAACCTTGTCAACCTACACTGCACTCCCTCAATAGCAAGAATGTCCTTCCTCAAAACTGGAGGCCAAAACTGCACACAATTCTCTAGGTGTGGTCTCACTAGGGCCCAGTACAACTGCAGAAGGATCTCTTTGCTCCTTTACACAACTCCACTTGTTGTAAAGGCCAACATCCCATTCACTTTCTTCACTGACTGCTATACCTGCATGCTTACTTTCATTGACTGATGAACGTTGACCCCCAGATCCCGTTGTAATTCCCCTTTTCCCAACTTGACACCATTTAGATAATAATCTGCCTTCCTGTTTTTGCTACCAAAGTGGATAACCTCAGTTATCCACATTATACTGCATCTGCCACGCATTTGCCCACTCGCCCAAGTTACCCTGCGATCTCATAGCATCCTCCTCACAGTTCACACTGCCACCCAGCTTTGCAACTGCAAATTTGCTAATGTTACTCGTAATCCCTTCATCCAAATCATTGATGTATATTGTAAATAGCTGCAGTCCCAGCACCGAGCCTTGCGATACCCCACTAGTCACTGCCTGCCATTCTGAAAGGGACCCGTTAATCGCTACTCTTTGTTTCCTGTTTGCCAACCAATTTTCTATCCATGTCAACACTCTACCCCCAATACCACGTGCCCCAATTTTGCCCACTAATCTCCTATGTGGGTCCTTATCCAATGCTTTCTGAAAGTCCAGGTACACTACATCCACTGGCTCTCCCCTGTCCATTTTCCTAGATACATCCTCAAAAAAAATCCAGAAGATTAGTTAAGCATGATTTCCTCTTTGTAAATCCATGCTGACATGGACCAATCCTGTTAAGGGCCTGTCCCACTGGGGCGACATTTTTTGGCGACATCCTGAATAGTGGTTGTCGGGTCGTGACGAGTGGTGAGGCGTGTAATGATGCACGGTGACACGCAGTGTCTCCCTGTCACCCCTGGATTTTAGAATGTTCAAAATCCAGGGGCGACATCTGGGTGTCTCAACATGTCGTGCACCCTGTCACACGCTGACGTATGCTGCCTGCAGGTGACGCCCGGTTAGGCTTAGGGTTGAGGTTAGGGACCACAGATGGGCTGTAAAATATTCTTCCTTCAATGCATGGATTTCAAACATTAATATATTAAAATTAATACACTAAAATAAATTGTGCAAATGAAAACATGTCTGAGTCGTTCAGTTTTATTTACCGATGTTTTGGTCTGCTTCCAAGTCCAATCACTGTCTCACTTTTCACAGGGAAAGCCCGCTGCCTCTGGGGGTTTGGAGAGACCATTTGAAGAGAGATCTTCCCTCTGGGACAACTTGTGGCCAACAGTTTAGTTCCAATGAGGAGCAGGCAGAAGATTTGGGGTTCGAGTCCAAGCCCTGGCGCCCCTGTGTCACATTTAGTTCAGAGACACAGTTCCCTTCGGCCCACCAAGTCCGCACTGACCAGGGATCCCCTGCATACTATCCCACACATGCTAGGGACAACATCTACTGATACCAAGCCTATCAACCTAGAGTTAGGGTTAGTGTTAGTGTTAGGGATAGGGATAGTGTTCGGATTAGGGTCAGGTTTAGTGTTAGGGTTAGGGTTACGGTTAGTTAGGGCTAGGATTTGTATAAATTGTCCCTAGTGTGTGTGGGATAGTGTGCTGGTCGCAAGCTAGGTCCACAAATGGGGGGCATCGGGGAAAGTAGTTAGGGGAGGGGTTGGAGGAGGAGGGGTGGGAGGGGGGGTGGGTGGTGGGGTGGGAGAGGGAGGGGGAGGGAGAGAGGGAGAGGGGGGAAGGGAGGGGGGAAGGGAGAGGGGGGAAGGGAGGAAGAGGGGGGAAGGGAGGAAGAGGGGGGAAGGGAGGAAGAGGGGGGAAGGGAGGAAGAGGGGGGAAGGGAGGAAGAGGGGAGAGGGGGAGGAAGAGGGGAGAGGGGAGGAAGAGGAGAGAGGGGAGGAAGAGGGGAGAGGGGAGGAAGAGGGGAGGAAGAGGGGAGAGGGGAGGAAGAGGGGAGAGGGGAGGAAGAGGGGAGAGGGGAGGAAGAGGGGAGAGGGGAGAGGAGAAAGGTAGGGGGTTAGTGCAGAAGGAAGGATGGGGCGGGAGAGGGGAAGAGGGGAGTGGAGGGGAGAGGGGAGTGGAGGGGAGAGGGGAGTTCAGTCTACTCTCCATCCCTGTGAAAAGTTAGAGACGGTGATTGGATCTGGAAGCAGACCAATACATCTGTAAATAAAACTGAATGACTCAGACATCTTTTCATTTGCACAATTTATTTTTGAGTATTAATTTTAATATATTAATGTTTAAAATCCATGCATTGAAGGAAGAATATTTTACAGCCCATCTGTGGTCAGCAATTATCACCAATGCATCCACAATTTCCTTCAGTTCCTCCGTCACCCCAGAACCTCTGGCCACTAGTACATCAGGAAGATTGTTTGCATCTACCTTAGCGAAGGCGGATCCAAAGTACCTGTTCAACTTATCTGCCATTTCCTTGTTCCCTATAATAAATTCACCCTTTTCAGTCTTCAAGGGTCCAACTTTGGTCTTTTTTTAACTCTTCACATACCTAAAGAAGCTTTTACTATCCTCCTTTATATTCTTGGCTATCTTACCTTTGTGCCTCATCTTTTCTCCCTGTATTGCCTTTTTAGTTATCTTCTATTGCTCTTTAAACATTACCCAATCCTCTTGCTTCGCACTCATCTTTGCTATGTTCTACTTCTCTTACTCCCTTTGGAATCTTTCTTCCTATTTGGAATGAACTGCTCCTGCACCTTCTGTATTATTCCCAGAAATACCTGCCATTGGTTTTCCACTGTCATCCCTGCTAAGGTATCTTTCCAGTCACCTTTGCCCAGCTCCTCCCTCATGGCTCCATAGCCCCTTTGTTCAACTGCAATACTGACACCTCCAATCTATCCTTCCCCCTCTCAAATTGTAGATTAAACTTGACCGTATTATGGTCACCACCTCCTAATGGCTCCTTTACCTTGAGTTCCCTTGTCAAATCCAGTTCTTGACACAACACTAAATCCAGAATTGCCTTCCCCCTGGTAGGCTCCATTACAAGCTGCTCTAAGAATCCATCACGGAGGCACTCCACAAACTCCCAACTTGAACACTGACCAACACAAACCACATCTATTAACTGTGAAGAACTATGGACTGGGTCTTTGGTTGCATAACGGCCAAGTTTACAGTATCGTGAATATAAAATTACTGAAATGTAAATTAACGCGTTTTTGTGTTGTTGCAATTACAGGCTTGTTAATCTACAGCAAGAAATACACCCCCCCCCCCCCGCCAACACGCCCCCCTCCTCCACACACACTTCTCCCCCACACACACCTCTCCCTTACACGAATGCCCCTCCCCCACGCCCCCTCCCCAACACTCCCCGCCAACACCTCCCCTCACACACACCCACCCCACGCACACACCACCTCCCCTCCTCCCTTCCACATCCTCTAATCCCAATCCCCTCGCCCACACACCCCAACAACACACATACCCCCTCCCCTACACACCCCCACTCCCGCACACCTCCCAATCCAAATCTTCTCCCCCCCGCATCCCCTCACATCCGCTTCTCCCCCCGCATCCCCTTCCCCCACAAACCTCTCCCACCCACATAACCCTCACATCCGCCCGCACCCCCACCCCCGACTCCACAACACTCGCTGCCCCCCACCTCCCTCCGCCCTCCCCTCCCCCCGCACACACCCCTTAACCCCCCACACACACCCCTCCCCACCCACACACGCAGCCACACACGCGCCACACACACACAACAACCCTGCATTTACAAACTGAGACTTGAATATAGGCACCAAACCTGGCCTCTCTGTCTACTATCCCAATCTACTACTGTTATACACTTGTACCGTATCCGAGATGCTTATTTAAGATTTGTCACAGTGATTATGTATTGTGATAAATGTATTAAACTGTGAACATAAAAGAATTTCACTTTAGCTCGGTAAATATGACCAATAAAGAACCATTGGACATTTATAAGCACAGTTCTTACCTTGGTCTTGGCTTTCAGCGTTGCTGGAATGAAGAGGTTCCTGCCACTTCTGGTGTGAAGATACGATCCTTCTGTGTCAGTCGTGAAGACAAAGGACAGAGGGCAGATAGGAAGATGCAGAACAGCATGGGAGCTGGGACACAACCTTGCTTCAATAGACAATGGGTGCAGGAGTAGGCCATTCTGCCCTTCGAGCCAGCACCACCATTTAATGTGATCATCCACAATCAGTATCCCATTCTTGCTTCTACCCATATCCCCTTGATTCCGCTATCTTTAAGAGCCCTATCTAAGTCTCTCTTGAAAGTATCCAGAGAACCGGCCTCCACTGCCTTCTGAGAATTCCACAGACTCACAACTCTCTCCCTATCTCCGTTCTGCATGCTTACTTTCATAGACTGATGAACATTGACCCCCAGATCCCATTGTACTTCCCCTTTTCCCAACTTGGCACCATTTAGATAATAATCTGCCTTCCTGTTTTTGCTACCAAAGTGGATAACCTCACATTTATCCGCATTAAACTTCATCTGCCATGCACCTGCCCACTCTCCCAACCTGTCTAAGTCACCCTGCATTCTCATAGCACCCTCCTCACAGTTCACATTGCCACCCAGCTTTGTGTCATCTGCACATTTGCTAATGTTACTTGTAATCCCTTCACCTAAATCATTGATGTATATTGTAAATAGCTGCGGTCCCAGCACCAAGCCTTGTGGTAACCAACTAGTCACTGCCTGCCATTATGGAAGGGAGCCGTTAATACCTACTGTTTGTTTCCTGTCCGCCAACCAATTTTCCATTCATGTCAGCACTCTACCCCCAATCCCATGTGCCCCAATTGTGCCCACTAATCTCCTATGTGGGACCTTATCAAATGCTTTCTGAAAGTCCAGGTACACTACATCCACTGGCTCTCCCCTGCCCATTTTCCTATTTACATCCTAAAAAAATTCCAGAAGATTAGTTAAGTATGATTTCCCCTTCGTAAATCCAGGCTGCCTCGGACCCACTTGGGAGACATTTTTGTGTTGTTGCTCTCCCCCACACACCCCCCTCCCCCCTCACCTCCTCCCTCTCCCTGCATCCCCTCCCCCCTCACCTCACCAACACCGCCCGTCGCCAACACCTCCCCCCAACACACCCCCCCAGTTGCTGAAATGCCACTATCGTGCCAGCCTCAACCACCACCCCACACTGTATTCCAGACACTCACCACAACTATGAGATATTATGGACTGCGTCTTTAGTTGCACTGTGGACAATGTTCTACAGTAGCATTTAATTAATAATACTGAACTTTTTATCAGTGTGTTGTTGAATTTACAACCAGCTAAAATGCAGCAAGAAATAATTAAATAATATGCCAGACATAATGCCAAAACCAACTCTGACTCGCCAGCGCAAGTTCCCTGTCCCTCTGTACGCATACACATTGCAAAAGTCACTGAAATGTCACTCTGGTATTGGCCTCCACCACCGTGTATTGGTGACCTCCCCGTACAGGACATCTTTGGGGGTGCGTCCATTTCCCATCCTGTGGACATGTCCAAGCCAGCGGAGACACTTCTGTTTGAGGGTCGCAGGGATGCTGGGCATGTTGGTCAGGCAGAGGACAGATTCAAAGGTGGTTTTGTCCAACCGACAAACTCAGAGGATGTGACGACGACAGCAGAAATGAAATTATTCATTTACCGTTCTTGATGTAGGTAAGTCGTCCAAGCTTCACTGCTTTCCACGCGTTGAAGACAGTATCTTGGTCTTCATTGTGAGTTTCCTGTTCTTCCGTGCAGTGGATTCCAGACACTCACCACCATCTCTATTAAAACAAAACTTGCCTCACACATCTCCTCTGGTCAATCCGATACAACTGGATCTTCAATTTCCTCATAAGCAGACCACAATCAGTGCAAACGGGCAACACCTCCTCCTCTATAACCAACACAGGACCAGCTCAAGGCTGTGTGTTCAGTCCCTGCTCCATGACCAGGACTGCACAGCCAGACTATTCCAATGCTGTCTATAAATTTCACCGACAATTCCACCGTTGTTGGACAAATTATGAATAATGGCGGGTCAGTACAGGAGAGAGATTGATAATCTGAGGGAATGCTGCCAGTGCAGACGTTTTGTTCTCAATGTCCGCAGGACCACTGTGCTATTTGTTGACCTCAGGAGAAGGCTGCAGATCCACAAGCTTGACTTCATTGATGGGATATTGATGGAGAAAGTTATGCTCCAAGATCCTGCTTCAAGTTCCTGGGCGTTCATATCTCTGAAGATCTGTCCTGGTTCCGATGTGGGTCCCATTTTGTTCTCCACATCACTCCTCGACCGACCTCCGGCACCCACCACGAGCCCGTCCTAGGCTGCCCACTGCCGGGTCCTCCCTTGGTCCTCTCTCAATCATTTACCGTTCTTGATGTAGGTAAGTTGACCAAGCTTCACTGCTGTACAATAACGTGTTCAACACTCACGTGTTGTAGACAGTTACCTTGGTCTTCATTGTGAGTGTCCTGTTCTTCCATGTCCACTTGCTTAGTCTCCCGAAGGTGGGTGCTGTAAAGGAAGGTGGTTTACTGTACGTGAATTAGTTTCCCCATCTGGACAGTGGCTGTCAGTCACCGTCGATCTAGGTTGGTGGATTTAAGACATTTTCCAGCGGAGTGGTGTTTATGTTGATTTCAGAGGGGAGTGGAATGCCCTGACCCATCTTAACGCCGATTGCCAGTCGGTCTTTAGTGCAAGCATGAGACAGTCTGTCCATCAGCCCCAGAAGTCCTTCTCCTGTTGGGGAACTGAGTGCAGCATCATCAGTGGGCTGGAGTTCCCTTATAAGCACAGTTCTCATCTTCGTCTTGGCTTTCAACATTGCCACATTGAAGAGCACTCCATCACTTCTGGTTTGAAGTTACACGTCTTCCGTGTCTGTTGGGAAGGCAAAGAACAAAAGGGCAGATCGGAAGATGCTGAACATCATGGGAGTTGGGACACAACCTTGCTTCACTCCACTTCTCATGGGGAAACTGTCCGATGTAGCTTCATCAATTTCCACTGTAGATGCATGTTCTCATGGAAGGACCAAGTGAGGTTTAGAAAACGTAATTTTATATGTTTCTATAAGATCCCCCTCATCCTTCTGAACTCCAGTGAATACAAGCCTAGTCTTTTCAATCTTTCCTCATATGACAGTCCCGCCATCCCAGGGATCAATCTCGTGAACGTACACTGGACTGCTTCAATCACAAGGATGTCCTTCCCCAAATAAGGAGACCAAAACTGCACACAATACTCCAGATGTGGTCTCATTAGAGCCCTATACAACTGCAGAAGAACCTCTTTACTCCTATACTGAAATCCTCTTGTTATGAAGGCCAACATTTCATTAGCTTTCTTCACTGCCTGCTGTACCTGCATGCCAACTTTCAGTGACCGGTGTACAAGGACGTCCAGGTCTCGCTGCACCTCCCCCTTACCTAACCCTATTGAGATAATAATCTGCCCCCTTGTTTTTGCCGCCAAAGTGGATAACCTCACATTTATCTATATTATACTGCATCTGCCATGCATCTGCCCACTCGCTCAACCTGTCCAGGCCCCCCTGCATCCACCTAACATCCTCTTCACAGCTCACACTGCCACTAGGCTTTGTGTCATCCGCAAACTTGCTAGTGTTGCTCCTAATTCCCTCTTAAAAATCATTAATATACATGGTAAACAGTTGCGGCCCCAACACTGAGCCTCGCAGCACTCCTCGCCACTGCCTGCCATTCTGAAAAGGACCCGTTCACTCCTACTCTTTGTTTCCGGCCTGCCAACCAATTTTCTATCCATGTCAACACTCTACCCCCAATACCATGTGCTCTAATTTTAGTCACCAGTCTCCCGTGCGGGACCTTATCAAAGGCTTTCTGAAAGTCTCGATATACTACATCTACTGGCACCCCTTCATCCATTTTACTTGTCACATCCTCAAAAAAATCCAGAAGATTAGACAAGCATGATTTCCCTTTTATAAATCCATGTTGACTTGGACTAATCCTTTTACTGCTATCATAATGCCCCATTATTATCTCTTTAATAATTGATTCCAGCATCTTTCCCACGACCAAAGTCGGGCGAACTGGTCTGTAATTCCCCGTTTTCTGGGACCCCATCGATTTACAATATATACTCATGATTTGGACGAGGGCATTGAATGCAACATCTCCAAGTTTGCGGATGACACGAAGCTGGGGGGCAGTGTCAGTTGTGAGGAGGATGCTAGGAGGATGCAAGGTGACTTGAATAGGTTGGCTGAGTGGGTGTTTCGTGTGTGTTGAGGGACAACACCCTCTCTCTGATGATTGTCAGTCGGTCTTTGTTGCGAGCTTGAGACAGTCTCTCCATCAGCCCCCTAAGTCCTTAATCTGTTGGGGTGTTGAATGACCAATGTGGTCCCAAAGGTTCCTCTTCTTTCTCGGGTGCACATCCTCGACCGACCTCCGGCACCCACCGGAACATTCCCTCAGCAACACAGCAGGGACAGGTGTGTTGAAACTTCTGCGTGCCACATCTGGTCCGTGGCCGTCTCCTGTTTGCCAGCTGTTTGCGAGGAACTTTCCCTCCGAAGACTCGCAGGAAAATGCCACTGGGGCAGATGAGTAGTAAACGGGTCCTTTTCAGAATGGAAGGCAGTGACTAGTGGAGTACCGCAAGGCTCAGTGCTGGGACCCCAGCTATTTACACTATATATTCATGATTTGGACGAGGGAATTGAATGCAACATCTCCAAGTTTGCGGATGACGTGAAGCTGGGGGGCAGTATTAGCTGTGAGGAGGATGCTAGGAGGACGCAAGGTGACTTGGATAGGTTGGGTGAGTGGGCAAATACATGGCTGATGCAGTATAATGTGGATAAATGTGAGGTTATCCACTTTGGTGGCAAAAACAGGAAGGTAGACCATTATCCGAATGGTGGCCGAGTAGGAAAAGGGGAGATGCAACGAGACCTGGGTGTCATGGTACACCAGTCATTGAAAGTAGGCATGCAGGTGCAGCAGGCTGTGAAGAAAGCGAATGTTATGTTAGCATTCATTGCAAAATAATTTGAGTATAGGAGCAGGGAGGTTCTACTGCAGTTGTACAGGGTCTTGGTGAGACCACACCTGGAGTATTGCGTACAGTTTTGGTCTCCTAATCTGAGGAAAGACATTCTTGCCATAGAGGGAGTACAGAGAAGGTTCACCAGACTGATTCCTGGGATGACAGGGCTTTCCTATGAAGAAAGACTGAATGGACTCGGCTTGTACTCGCTAGATTTAGAAGATTGAGGGGGGAATCTAATAGAAACTTACAAAATTCTTAAGGGGTTGGACAGGCTAGATGCAGGAAGATTGTTCCCGATGTTGGGGAAGTCCAGGACAAGGGGTCACAGTTTAAGTATAAGAGGGAAGTCTTTTAGGACCGAGATGAGAAAAACATTTTTCACACAGAGAGTGGTGAATCTCTGGAATTCTCCGCCACAGAAGGTTGTTGCGGCCAGTTCATTGGCTATATTTAAGAGGGAGTTAGATGTGGTCCATGTGGCTAAAGGGATCAGGGAGATAAGGCAGGTAAGGAATACTGAGTTGGATGATCAGCCACGATCATATTGAATGGCGGTGCAGGTTCGAAGGGCCGAATGGCCTACTCCTGCACCTATTTTCTATGTTTCTCGGTAGAGTCAGAGCCAGACGAGTTTGACAAATTTCTTAAATGCCGTGGATTCTCACGTGCAACAGATCGCTGCTAGTTGTACTGGGAAATGTGGACGATGAAATCCCAAATGCAGACGAGAGCGCGGGTGGGGATTAGGTTGTAGCTCTTACTAGTGGCTCTTAAAAGGGCCTTTGTTGGACGGAGCTCAATTCCGGTGCGGTCCCCACCGATGTAGCTTCATATCCGATGGTTGTACACAAACGGCATTCGGGATCCTGACATCCATTTTCAGGCTTTTGTTGCGTGCTATCCAATCCCTCTTGGGGTTGCCCGGGAGACTCCAAGGCGTTTAAGAAAATTTGTCAAACTCGTCCAGCTCTGAATCATCATCTGCCCCAGTGGCATTTTCCTGCAAGTCCTCGGGGGGAAAGTTCCTCGCAAACAGTTGGCGACCACTTCAGTAAGCAGATGTTTCATGCTTTCCCCTTCACACCATCTGGAGGAGATCCAGGGCCACAAGAAGTCCCACTAAGTTGTTGCTCAACAGCTTCTCCAACGGCAGGTGTGGAAGGTTCTACGGTGATCATCAACCTTGGCCATTTCCGGTCATCATAATCCAACCTGGTAAATGGAGACAAGAATGGTGTCTTGAAGGGACCCGATCCAAACATAGTCCGTCCATTCCCTCCACCTATGCTGCCTGACCCGTTGAGTTCTTTCGGTAATTTTCTGCTCCAACTTCACTGACGTCTGAGCTTTAAAAACACATCTCTTCCACTGAGGGCAGTTTATGGAGGATCAGCTCCACATTCCCAGTGACACTAGATCTTCCTCAGCAACACAGCTGGGTCAGGTGTGATGAAGCTTCTGCGTACCAGCCCTGGTCCATGGCCGTCTCATCAGATATTGTCCTCCGGTCAATCGCAAGAAACATGGCAGATGGTCGATGACCTCAGGAGGGGAAAGCCGATGATCCACAAACTTGTCTTCATTCATGGGACAGTGGTGGGGAACGTTATGTTGCAAGTTCCTGCTTGTCCATATCTCTGAAGATCTGTCCTGGGTCCAGCACATCAATGCAATCACACACAAACTTATGATCACCCCTAAGCTTTGTTAACATCCACAAAGGCAATGAATAATGGGGTTTGCTGCTCTTGAAATTTTCCTTGGATTTGATGCAGGGAGAAGATCATGTCCATTGTGCATCTACCTCCATGGAAACCACATTGTGCCTCAGGTCAGCAAGTCTGTGCAGTCTTTGCAGGGTCACTCTGGCAAAGGCCTTTCCTGAAACACTCAGAAGTGAAATGTCCCTGTAGTTGGTGCGCTCGCTGTGATCTCCCTTGTCCTTGTGCAGTGTGACGATGTTGGTGTTACGCTTCTGTTGAGGGACACCACCATCTCTCTAATGATTGCCAGTCGATCTTTATTACGAGCTTGAGACAGTCTGTCCATCAGCCCCTGAAGTCCTTCTTCTGTTGGGATGTTGAGTGACCAATGTGTTCCCAACGGTTCCTCTTCCTTCTCGGCGGCGGATCCTCGACTGACCTCCGGCACCCACCGGGAGGTTCCCTCAGCAACACGGCAGGGTCAGGTGTGATGAAGCTTCTGCGTGCCACCCCTGGTCACTTCAGATCTTGCCCTCTGGTCAATCTCAGGAACTTTCCCTCCGAAGACTTGCAGGAAAATGCCACATGGGCAGATAATCAGTCAGAGCCAGACGAGTTTGACAAATTTCTTAAACGCCGTGGATTCTCCCATGCAACAGATCGCTGCCAGTTGTACTGGGAAATGTTGATGATGAAAATCCCAAATGCAGACAAGAGCGCGGGCGGGGAAGAGGTTGTAGCTCTTTCTAGCGGCGCTTAAAAGGGCCTTTGTTGGACAGAGTGAGAAATTCCGGTGCGGTCCCCACCGATGTGGCTTCACATCCGATGGTTGTACACGAACGGCATTCGGGATCCTGACATCCATTTTCAGGCTTTTGTTGCGTGCTATCCAATCCCTCTTGGGGTTGCACGGGAGAATCCACAACGTTTAAAAATTTGTCAAACTCATCCAGCTCTGACTCATCATCTGCCCCAGTAGCATTTTCCTGTAAGTCTTCGGGGGGGAAAAGTTCCTCGCAAACAGCTGGCGACCACATCAGTTGGCAGATGTTTCATGCTTTCCCCTTCACACCGTCCGGAGGAGATCCATGGCCACAAGAAGTCCCACCAAGTTGTTGCTCAACAGCTTCTCCAACACCAAGTGTGGAAGGTCGCGTAGAACGTGGAGCAAGATTGGGCCTTCAGGATCCCTATTGATCTGTCATTCAAGTCCACGGTGATCATCCAACTTGGCCATTTCTAGTCGTCAGAAACCGACCTGGTAAATGGAGACAGAATGGAGTCTTGAAGGATCCCGATCCAAACGTCATCTGTCCATTCCCTCCGCAGATGCCGTGTTCTCTCGGCGGCGCGTCCGCGACCGACCTCTGGCACCCACCGAGGGCCCGTCCTCGGCCAACCGCCAGCACTCACACATCTGTCATGTTTGTCCCTTCAAACAATCTGGAGGAGATCCAGGGCCACAAGTAATCCCACCAAGTTGTTCCTCAACAGCTTCTCCATCTCCAGGTGTGGAAGGTCGCAGAGAACATGCAGCAAAATTGGGTCTTCAGGATCTTCAATCATCACTCCAGTCCACAGTGATCATCATAATCCAACCTGGTAACTGGAGACAAGACTGGAGTTTTGAAGGGTCCCGATCCAAACATCGTTTGTCCATTCCCACCACAGATGCTGCCTGACCCGCTGAGTTCTTCCGGCAATTTTCTGCTCCAATTGCGCTGACAGCCAAGCTCTAAAAACACATCTCTATCACGGTCTTCCACTGAGGGCAGTTTATAGAGGATCAGCTCCACATTCCCAGTGACACCAGATCTTCCTCAGCAACACAGCTGGGTCAGGTATGATGAACCTTCTGCGTACCAGCCCTGGCCCATGGCCGTCTCATCAGATATTGTCCTCTGGTCAATCACAGAAAACATGGCAGATGGTCGATGACCTCGGGGTGGAAAGCTGATGATCCACAAACTTGTCTTCATTCATGGGACAGTGGTGGGGAACGTTATGTTGCAAGTTCCTCGTTGTGCATGTCACTGAAGATCTGTCCTGGGTCCAGCACATCAAAGTATCACATACAAAACTTATGACCACCTCTAAGCTTTCGTAACATCAACAAAGGCGATGAACAATGGGGTTCGCTGCTCTTGACATTTTCCTTGGATTTGACGCAGGGAGAAGATCATGTCCATTGTGGATCCACCTCCATGGAAACCGCATTGTGCCTCAGGTCTGCGAGTCTGTGCAGTCTTTGCAGGATCACTCTGGCAAAGGCCTTGCCTGGAACACTCAGAAGTGAGATGTCCCTGTAGTTGGTGCACTCCCTTGTTCTTGTACAGTGTGACGATGTTGGTGTTACGCGCGTGTCACACAGCAACTGCTCAGTCCGTCACAGGTGATGATCTCTTCACCATCAAAGGGATCTACAGGAGATCTACCTGTAAAAGGCAGCTAATTTCAAAGACCCACAACATCCTACCATTGTGAAAAACCAACAGAAGCTGGGAAACTGACCTCCATGTTTAAGAGCAGCTTCTTCCCAGCAATTACAAGCCTTTCGAACACTGCACAACATGAACCACAACGATGAGATATTATGGATTGTGCCTTTTGCTGCCCGACAGATATTTTTTACACTAGCATTCAATTATCAATTTCCTGGATTTTTATTTTATTAGTTATCTGTGTGTCGTTGCACTTCGCTCCCAATATTTTGTTCAGAAGCTCAAAAAACGTGACCTCGAGGTTCAGGAACAGCTTCTTCCCAGCAACCATCAGGCTCTTGAACACTGCCCAACACAAACCACATCTATGAACTGTGAAGAATTATGAACTGAGTCTTTGGTTGCATAACGGACATGTTTACAGTATCGTGAATATAAATTTACTGAAATGTAAATTAATGCATTTTTGTGTTGTTGCAATTACAGGCTTGTTAATCCACAGCAAGAAATACACCCCCATCCCCCCTCCCCCCCACACCCTCCTCTCCCCGCCCACACATCCCTCCCCCCACACACAAACCCTGCCAACACCCCCCCATACCTCTCCCTTACACACACCCCCACCCCTCCATAATGCTAGCAGCCCCTCGTCCTCCCTCCACCCCCCCCCCACACACCCCATTCCCCACACCCACCCCCCTTTCCGGTTCAACAATGCTCGCTGCCCCCCCAACCCACCCACACATACACCCCACCAACACAACCCCCACCCACACACCCCTCCCGTCAACAACCCCCCCACACATCCCCTCCTCCCATATGCCCCTCCCTCCCTCACACACACACCCCGCCAACACAACAACCCTGCATTTACAAACTGAGACTTGAATATAGGCACCAAACCTGGCCTCTCTGTCTACTATCCCAATCTACTACTGTTATACACTTGTACCGTATCTGAGATTCTTATTTAAGATTTGTCACAGTGATTATGTATGGTTATACATGTATTAAACTGTGTACAGAAATGAATTTCACTTTAGCTCGGTAAATATGACTAATAAAGAACCGTTGGACATTTATAAGCACAGTTCTTACCTTGGTCTTGGCTTTCAGCGTTGCTGGAATGAAGAGGTTCCTGACACTTCTAGTGTGAAGATACGATCCTGCTGTGTCAGTCGTGAAGATAAAGAACAAAGGGCAGATAGGAAGATGCAGATCATCATGGGAGCTGGGACACAACCTTGCTTCAATAGACAATGGGTGCAGGAGTTGGCCATTCGGCCCTTCGAGCCAGCACCACAATTCAATGTAATCATGGCTGATCATCCACAATCAGTACCCCATTCCTGCCTCCACACAACCCCTTGACTCCGCTATCTTTAAGAGCCCTTTCTAACTTTCTCTTGAAAGTATCCAGAGAACCGGCCTCCACTGTCCTCTGAGGCAGAGAGTTCCACAGACTAAGAACTCTCAGTGTGAAAAAGTGTTTCCCCATCTCCGTTCTAAATGGCTTACCTTTTATTCTTAAACTGTGGCCCCTGGTTCTCGACTCCCCCAACATCGGGAATATGTTTCCTGCCTCTAGCGTGTGCTCAAACCCTTAATAATCTTATATGTTTCAATAAGATCCCCTCTCATCCTTCTAAACTCCAGAGTATACAAGCCCAGCCGCTCCATTCTCTCAGCATATGACAGTCCCGCCATCCTGGGAATAAGTGGTTGTCGGGTCGTAACGCGGCGTAATGCGTGGTGAGGCACGTAATGACGCACGGTGACACGCAGTGTCTCCCTGTCGCCCCTGGATTTTGGAATGTTCAAAATCCAGGGGCGACATCTGGGTGTCTCATCATGTCGTGCACCCCGTCACACGCTGACGAATGCTGTCCTGCAGGTGACGCCCGGTTAGGGTTAGGGTTGAGGTTAGGGACCACGGATGGGCTGTAAAATATTCTTCCTTCAATGCATGGATTTTAAACATTAATATATTAAAATTTAATACAATAAAATAAATTGTGGAAATGAAAACATGTCTGAGTCGTTCAGTTTTATTTACTGATGTATTGGTCTGCTTCCAAGTCCAATCACCGTCTCTAACTTTTCACAGGGAAAGCCCGCTGCCTCTGGGGGTTTGGAGAGACCATTGGAAAAGAGATCTGCCCTCTGGGACAACTCGTGGCCAACAGTTTAGTTCCCATGAGAAGCAGGCAGAACATTGGGGGTTCAAGTCCAAGCCCTGGGGCCCCTGTGTCACATTTAGTTCAGCGACACAGTGCCCTTCGGCCCACCGAGTCCGCACCGACCAGGGATCCCCTGCACACTATCCCACACACGCTAGGGACGATTTATACTTATACCAAGCCTATCAACCTAGAGTTAGGGTTAGTGTTAGGGTTAGTGTTAGGGATAGGGATAGTGTTCGGATTAGGGTCAGGGTTAGTGTTACGGTTAGTTAGGGCTAGGATTTGTATTAATTGTCCCTAGTGTGTGTGGGATAGTGTGCGGGTATTCGCTGGTTGCAGGCTGGGTCCACAAATGGGGGGCATCGGGGAAAGTAGATGGGGGAGAAGGGAGGGAGAATGGGGGAGAAGGGAGGGAGAATGGAGGGAGAATGGAGGGAGAATGGAGGGAGAAGGGAGGGAGAATGGGGGGAGGAGGGAGAAGGGAGGGAGAATGGAGGGAGAATGGAGGGAGAAGGGAGGGAGAAGGGAGGGAGAAGGGAGGGAGAAGGGAGGGAGAAGGGAGGGAGAAGGGAGGGAGAAGGGAGGGAGAAGGGAGGGAGAAGGGAGAAGGGAGGGAGAGGGGGAGAAGGGAGGGAGAGGGGGAGAAGGGAGGGAGAGGGGGAGAAGGGAGGGAGAGGGGGAGAAGGGAGGGAGAGGGGGAGAAGGGAGGGAGAGGTGGAGAAGAGGATGTGAGGGGAAGGGGTGGGAGTGGAGAAGGGAGAGAAGAGTGGAGCGGGGAGAAGAGAGAAAGAGGGTGGGAGGGAAGAAGAGGGCAGAGGGGAGAGGAGAAAGGTTGGGGGTTAGTGCAGAAGGAAGGATGGGGCAGGAGAGGGGAAGAGGGGAGTGAAGGGAAGAGGGGTGTGGAGGGGAGAGGGGAGCTCAGTCTACACTCCATCCCTGTGAAAAGTTAGAGACGGTGATTGGATCTGGAAGCAGACCAATACATCTGTAAATAAAACTGAATGACTCAGACATCTTTTCATTTGTACAATTTATTTTATTGTATTAATTTTAATATATTAATGTTTAAAATCCTTGCATTGAAGGAAGAATATTTTACAGCCCATCTGTGGTCACCAATTATCACCAATGCATCCACAATTTCCTTCAGTTCCTCCATCACCCCAGATCCTCTGGCCACTAGTACATCAGGAACATTGTTTGCGTCTTCCTTAGCGAAGGCGGATCCAAAGTACCTGTTCAACTTATCTGCCATTTCCTTGTTCCCTATAATAAATTCACCCTTTTCAGTCTTCAAGGGTCCAACTTTGGCCCTTTTTTCCTCTTCACATACCTGAAGAAGCTGTTGCTATCCTTCTTTATATTCTTGGCTAGCTTACCTTTGTGCCTCATCTTTTCTCCCTGTATTGCCTTTTTAGTTATCTTCTATTGCTCTTTAAACGTTACCCAATCCTCTGGCTTCCTGCTCATCTTTGCTATGTTCTACTTCTCTTACTCCCTTTGAAACCTTTCTTCCTATTTGGAATGAACTGCTCCTGCACCGTCTGTATTATTCCCAGAAATACCTGCCATTGGTTTTCCACTGGCGTCCCTGCTAAGGTATCTTTCCAGTCAACTTTGCCCAGCTCCTCCCTCATTGCTTCATAGCCCCTTTGTTCAACTGCAATACTGACACCTCCAATCTATCCTTCCCCCTCTCAAATTGTAGATTAAACTTGACCGTATTATGGTCACCACCTTCCAATGGCTCCTTCACCTTGAGTTCCCTTGTCAAATCCAGTTCTTGACACAACACTAAATCCAGAATTGCCTTCCCCCTGGTAGGCTCCATTACAAGCTGCTCTAAGAATCCATCACGGAGGCTCTCCACAAACTCCCAACTTGAACACTGCCCAACACAAACCACATCTATGAACTGTGAAGAACTATGGACTGAGTCTTTGGTTGCATAACAGACATGTTTACAGTATCGTGAATATAAATTTACTGAAATGCAAATTAATGCATTTTTGTGTTGTTGCAATTACAAGTTTGTTAATCTACAGCAAGAAATACAACCCCCCCACACCCACACACTCCTCTCCCCGCCCACACACTCCTCTCCCCGCCCACACATCCCTCCCCCCACACGCAAACCCTGCCAACACCCCCCCTCCACTATACCTCACCCTTACACACACCCCCGCCCCTCCACAATGCTAGCAGCCCCTCGTCCTCACTCCACCCCCCACACACCCCATTCCCCACACTCACCCCCCTTTCCGGCTCAACAATGCTCGCTGCCCCACCCCACCCGCCCCCCCCCCCCCCACACACACACACCCCACCAACACAACCCCCACCCACACACCCCACCCGCCAACAATCCCCTCCTACCATATGCCCCTCCCCCCACACACACACCCCGCCAACACACCAACACAACAACCCTGCATTTACAAACTGAGACTTGAATAAAGGCACCAAACCTGGCCTCTCTGTCGACTATCCCAATCTACTACTGTTATACACTTGTACCGTGTATGGTGATAAATGTATTAAACTGTGAACAGAAATGAATTTCACTTTAGCTCGGTAAATATGACTAATAAAGAACCATTGGACATTTATAAGCACAGTTCTTACCTTAGTCTTGGCTTTCAGTGTTGCTGGAATGAAGAGGTTCCTGACACTTCTAGTGTGAAGATATCATCCTTCTGTGTCAGCCGTGAAGACAAAGGACAGAGGGCAGATAGGAAGATGCAGAACATTATGGGAGCTGGGACACAACCTTGCTTCAATAGACAATAGGTGCAGGAGTAGGCCATTCGGCCCTTCGAGCCAGCACCGCAATTCAATGTAATCATGGTTGATCATCCACAATCAGTACCCCATTCCTGCCTCCCCACATCCCCTTGACTCCGCTATCTTTAAGAGCCCTATCTAACTTTCTCTTGAAAGTATCCGGCCTCCACCTTCCTCTGAGGCAGAGAATTCCACAGACTAAGAACTCTGTGTGAAAAAAGTATTTCCCCATCTCCGTTCTAAATGGCTTACCCTTTATTCTTAAACTGTGGCCCCTGGTTCTTGACTCCCGCAACATCGGAAACATGTTTCCTGCCTCTAGCGTGTGTCCAAACCCTTAATAATCTTATATGTTTCAATAAGATCCCCTCTCATCCTTCTAAACTCCAGAGTATACAAGCCCAGCCGCTCCATTCTCTCAGCATATGACAGTCCCACCATCCCAGGAATTAACCGTGTGATCCTTCACTGCACTACCTCAATAGCAAGAATGTTGTTCCTCAAATTTGGAGGCCAAAACTGCACACAATACTCCAGGTGTGATCTCACTAGGGCTCTGCACAACTGCAGAAGGACCTCTTTGCTCCTTCACGCATATCCTCTCGTTATAAAGGCCAACATGCCATTCGCTTTCTTCACTGCCTGCTGTACCTGCGTGCTTACTTTTATTGACTGTTGAACAAGGACCCCCAGATCCCGTTCTACTTCCCCTTTTCCCAACTTAACGCCATTTAGATAGTAATCTGCCTTCCTGTTTTTGCTACCAAAGTGGATAACCTCACATTTATCCACATTAAACATCTGCCATGCATTTCCCCACTCACCCAACCTGTCCAAATCACCCTGCATTCTCATGGCATCCTCCTCACAGTTCACGCTGCCACTCAGCTATGTGCCATCTGCAAATTTGCTAATGTTACTTGTAATCGCTTCACCTAAATCATTAATATATGTTGTAAATAGCTGGGGTCCCAGCACCGAGTCTTGCGGTACCCCACTAGTCACTGCCTGCCATTCGGAAAGGGACACGTTAATCCCTACTCTTTGTTTCCTGTCTGCCAACCAATTTTCTATCCATGTCAGCACTCTACCCCCAATACAATGTGCCTCAATTCTGCTCACTAATCTCCTATGTGGGTCCTTATCTAATGCTTTCTCAACGTCCGGGTACACTACATCAACTGGCTCTCCCTTGTCCATTTTCCTAGATACACATCCTCAAAGAATTCCAGAAGATTAGTCAAGCATGAGTTCCTCTTTGTAAATCCATGCTGACACGGACCAATCCTGTTAAGGGCCTGTCCCACATGGGCGACATTTGTTGCGACAGCCTTAACAGTGGTTGTCGGGTCGTGACGCGGCGTGACGTGCGGTGAGGCATGTAATGACACACAGTGACATGCAGTGTCTCCCTGTCGCCCCTGGATTTTGGAATGTTCAAAATCCAGGGGCGACATCTGGGTGTCTCATCATGTCGTGCACCCTGTCACACGCTGACGTATGCTGTCCTGCGGGTGACGCCCGGTTAGGGTTAGGGTTGAGGTTAGGGACCACAGATGGGCTGTAAAATATTCTTCCTTCAATGCATGGATTTTAAACATTAATATATTAAAATTAATACAATAAAATAAATTGTGGAAATGAAAACATGTCTGAGTCGTTCAGTTTTATTTACTGATGTATTGGTCTGCTTCCAAGTCCAATCACCGTCTCTAACTTTTCACAGGGAAAGCCCGCTGCCTCTGGGGGTTTGGAGAGACCATTGGAAGAGAGATCTTCCCACTGGGACAACTCGTGGCCAACAGTTTAGTTCCCATGAGGAGCAGGCAGAACATTGGGGGTTCAAGTCCAAGCCCTAGGGCCCATGTGTCACATTTAGTTCAGAGACACAGTACCCTTCGGCCCTCCGAGTCCGCACTGGCCAGGGATCCCCTGCACACTATCCCGCAGACGCTAGGGACAATTTATACTTATACCAAGCCTATCAACCTAGAGTTAGGGTTAGTGTTAGGATTAGGGTTAGTGTTAGGATTAGGGCTAAGATTTGTATAAATTGCCCTTGCGTGTGTGGGATAGTGTGCGGGTATTCGCTGGTCGCAGGCTGGGTCCACAAATGGGGGGCATCGGGAAAGTGGAGGGGTTGGAGAATGGGAGAATGGAGGGAGAGGAGGGGAAGGGGTGGGAGTGGAGAAGGGGGAGAAGAGTGGAGCGGGAGAAGGGGGGAAGAGGGGGAAGGGCAGAAATGGGGAGAGGGGAGGGGAGAAAGGTAGGGGGTAGTGGATAGGAGGGATGGGGCAGGAGAGGGGAAGAGGGGTGTTGAGGGAAGAGGGGAGTTCAGTCTGCACTCATTGAATCCATCCCTGTGAAAAGTTAGAGACGGTGATTGGATCTGGAAGCGAACCAATACATCTGTAAATAAACTGAATGACTCCGACATCTTTTCATTTGCACAATTGATTTTATTGTATTAATTTTAATATATTATTGTTCAAAATCCATGCATTGATGGAAGAATATTTTACAGCCCATCGGTGGTCCATAACCCTAGCCCTAACCGGGCGTTACCCGCAGGACATCATACATCAGTCTGTATGTCATACAACTTGACGGTTTTACGGGCGCCAGTCACTGACGCTCGCAGTCACCGAAAAAATCACAAAGCCCTCTACTGCTATCCAAATGTGCCGCTATTTCATTTTTTATAATTGGCTCCAGCATCTTCCCCACCACCAATGTCAGGCTAACTGGTCTATAATTCCGTTTTCTCTCTCCCGTCTTTCTTTAAAAAAATGGGATAACATTAGCTACTCTCCAATCCACAGGAACTGATCCAGAATCTATAAAACATTGGAAAATTATCACCAATGCGTCCACAATTTCTAGAGCCACTTCCTTAAGTGCCCTGGGATGCAGACCATCAGACCCTAGGGATTTATCAGCCTTCCATCAGTCTACTCAACACCATTTCCTGCCTAATGTGGATTTTCTTCAGTTCCTCAGTTACCCCAGATCCTCTGGCCAATAGTACATCAGGAAGTTTGTTTGTGTCTTCCTTACTGAAGACAGATCCAAAGTACCTGTTCAACTCATCTGCCATTTCCTTGGTCCCCATAATAAATTCACCTTTTTCAGTCTTCAAGGGTCCAACTATCCCCCTTTATATTCTTGGCTAGCTTACCTTCATACCTCATCATTTCTCCCCGTATTGCCTTTTTAGTTAACTTCTGTTGCTTTTTAAATGTTACCCAATCCTCTGGCTTCCTGCTCATCTTTACTTCTCTTTTATTTTTATACTGTCCCTGACTTCCCTTGTCAGCCACGGTTGCCCCTTACTCCCCTTGGAATCTTTCTTCCTATTTGGAATGAACTGATCCGGCACCTTCTGTATTATTCCCACAAAAAACTTGCCATTGTTGCTCCACTGTCATCCCTGCTAGGGTATCTTTCCAGTCAACTTTGGCCAGCTCCTCCCTCATGGCTCCATAGTCTCCTTTGTTCAACTGTAATACTGACACCTCCAATTTATCCTTCTCCATCTCAAATTGTAGATTAAACTTGACCATATTATGGTTACCACCTCCTAATAGCTCCTTAACTTCAAGTTCCCTTTATCATATCCGGTTCATTACACAACACTAAATCCAGAATTGCCTTCTCCCTGGTAGGCTCCAATACAAGCTGCTCTAAGAATCCATCACGCAGGCATTCCACAAATCCCTTTCTTGGGGTCCAGTACCAACCTGATTTTCCCAGTCTACCTGCATGTTCAAATCTCCCATAACAACTGTAGTATTACCTTTACAACATGCCAATTTTAACTCTTGATTCAATTTGCACCCTATATCCAGGCTACTATTTGGGGGCCTGTAGATATTGGCCTACTAGGGATTTTTACCCTTACAATTCCTCAGTTCTATCCATACTGACTCCACATCTCCTGATTCTGTCACCCTCGCAAGGGACTGAATTTCATTCCTCACCAACAGAGCTACCCCACCCCCTCTGCCCACCCGTCTGTCTTTTTGATAGGACATATACCCTTGAATATTCAGTTCCCAGCTCTGATCCTCTTGCAGCCATGTCTCTGTAGTTCCCACAACATCATACTTGCCAATTTCTAACTGAGCCTCAAGCTCGTCCACTATATTTCTTATATATCATGAATTAATATAGAACACTTTAACTTCGGTATTCACCTCCCCCCTCACACCGGTCCTTATTGGCCCTGACCTTACTGTCTTATCCCTTCTCGAACTTTCCTTCACATTAATTCAGGAGTCTTTTGTAACTTTTCCGGTACTTGCTTTCCCTTTAACTCCATATTTATACTCCCAATTCACCCCATTACTCATGGGGAAACTGTCCGAAGTAGCGCCATCAAATGGCACTGTAGATGCGTGTTCTTGTGGAAGGACTTAGTGAGTATTAGAAGACGTTGTTGACATCAACTAGTCTCCAATACCTGGTAGAGCCACGTCTGCGGACAGAAACGAAAGCTTGTGCAAGAAGGCCAATCTTTCTCCAAGTTTGAAGCAAACTTCCACATGTGGAGCAGCTGTTGAGGAACAACTTCCCGTGGCTCCGGAACAGATCAGCGAGGCTCAATCTCATCGGTCAGAAGAACAGCAGGAGGGACTCAGCGGGTCAGGCAACATTTGTGGAGGGAATGGACAGATGGATGTGTTGGATCACGGCCCTTCAAGACTCAATGTCAGTTAACCACGACAGCAGATAGCATCTGTCCATTCCCTCCACAGATGCTGCCTGACCCGCTGAGTTCCTCCAGCTCTTTTTCTTCTTACCGAGGAGATTGAAGCTCACCGATCTCCGACAAGATCTCGGTCTGGAAGCACATCTCGGTCGCGGTCTCCCACGCTATCGTCTTCAAGGTCGTTCGTAGAGCGGTCCAGTGGCGCTGGATCTACTCGGAGACAACCTGACCTGCAGATAGATAGATGTTTGTGCGTAGCTGGACTTGCGGGGACTTAGCGCCGGTGAGTGTAACCGCGAACACCATCAATGGAGCAGAATCAATGACACAAGAAAGAGACTCCCCGCCCTCACCCCCCTTCATACTCACCCCGCGAGGGGACTCGGTCCGTCTGTGCGTGGACAAGGCGGGTGGGAAGGAAGGAGTGACCCCTGAGAATATATTTTATTAAAATTGGGGGAGAGGGGCGATGTCTTTGGTCTTGACCCATGGTCGTGTCCGGTCCGGCCGTTGAAGCCTCGCTGACCAGTGGCATGACAAGAGCGATGGATTGTGTCTTGAAGGATCTTGTGTCTTGCGGGGGTCGCCGCTGTCCACTCGCGGTGGGGGCGCGCGTCGAGTTTCTTCTCCGGCCACTGACGGACACCAAAGATACTGGAGCAGACTGGCCGCTCTCTGATCTTTGGCGGACATTGCGGACGCTGCCTGGACAGCGCCGCCTTTTATAGACCCCGCAAGTCCCGCCCCCCTCGCTGACCATTGGACCTCGCTCCGGCCACGGCGTTGGGCCGTGGGGTGGACAACCTATCCGATTGGCGGAGACCGCTGTCCGTCTGCGCGAAAACTTCAGCGCCAAAATTCGGCGCGCGATGGACAGCTCGTGCGAAGCGATTGTCCGTTGGCTTCGGCCACGAGCCCCGTGACCCCCCCCACTGGCGCCAAGCCGGACACTGAGGGAAATTAGGGAGATGAGGGACACCCAGGGAAGATTTTGAGCGACCATTGGTCACTGAGGGCAGTGGAGGCCAAATCACTTAAATATATGTGTTAAAGAAGGAACTGCAGATGCTGGAGAATCGAGGGTTACACAAAAAGCTGGAGAAACTCAGCGGGTGCAGCAGCATCTAAGGAGTGAAGGAGATAGGCGACGTTTCGGGTCGAGACCCTTCTTCAGTCTGAAGAAGGGTCTCGACCCGAAACGTCGCCTATCTCCTTCACTCCTTAGATGCTGCTATCACCCGCTGAGTTTCTCTAGCTTTTTGTGTAACCCTCACTTAAATATATATTGTTATTGGATTTTGCATTTTGAAAATGTCCCAGATGAGAGGAAGACAGCAAAATACTGAAAATATTGTAGCAATGTTACAAAATATTGAGATTTAAAAAAAATTAGTCTGCAAATTATCCCGTCAGATAAAGCATAAAAATAAGTTTAATTTGACACCTAATTCATTTTCATATCTTCAGTATTAAAAAAGTTATGGCCATTTTCATACTCCAAAATTAACATCTTGTTCCCTATTGCTTTTCCATTGACTTAACTCAAAAGCTGTGATCGAGGACAGTCAAAAGTCCATAACTTTTTTAAAAATCAAGAGAACTGAATGAAATTTTCAGTTATTATAGATTGAAGCATTCTGAAACAAATATAAAACATCTTACTTGGATGACCTGAAATTAAAGCATATAATTAGTTAGTTACCTATTGTAGTCAATTACAAAATTAACCGTTGTGACGGAATAGTAATAAACACTGCCTTGAAAATTCAAAAATTTGATATTCTCAAGATCAGAACTTTAATATTATTGTATTATATGCTGTAAGTCTGTAACAGATGGGTAAATAAATTACAATTTCTAGCAATAGACCAGGTCTTTATGGAGAAGATCAGTTGCTGGCTGGTACATTGGCATATCATAATCAGTAGCATCATCATACTCCTCAGATTGTAACCAATAAGCAACTCTGTACACCTTGTTTTTACTCAACTTCTCTATTTTGGCATCGTTTTTGCTCTTCAAACCACGCATGACATACCTTTCTGGCCGATACTTTCCCATTAAGAATGCCCTGTAGATTCCATTTCTTAAGAAAAGGATATTTTTTTTAAATAGCCTAAGTATCCAAATAACAAACTAATCCCATTCACACAAGAATTCACAATATAACATGATTTTTAAATCTCACTGTCATGAATTTATATGCCAGATGGAAGGAATTTAATGTTTTATCCCCATAAATTAATCTAGAAACATCCACTGAATATAATGAAAATTTTTTTTTTTTTTGCACAATACATGGGACTAAAACTGATATTTAGTATAAAAATATTGCCTATGAATAGACAATAACACAAAATAGTAAGATTAATTGAGAACTTACCTGTTCGAAGTTTGATCTTTATTTTATGAGGAGTTACGATGAGGGATTACATGAAGAAGCCCCGCCTGGCGCTTGATCGGCATACTTCAAAGCAGCGGCGTGAAAAACACAGAACCAATAACCGGAGGAAGATAGTAAGGCTCACAAAGACTAGAACTACCAGGTAATCATTTAGATTATGAGGGTCGGGAGTGGAGGGCACGTAATCCCTCATCGTAACTCCTCATAAAATAAAGATCAAACTTTGAACAGGTTCATCTTACTATTTCATCTTACTATTTTACTTCGGAGTCACGTGAGTGACTACATGAAGATTTCAAAGCTCTGTGATTTTCATGCCGTAGATCATTCCATACGACACACTGCTTCAGATCATTCCATACGACACTCAGATTCAGTAGTGAGTAAATAATATATATTGCTTGAAATTATGCAATAAATATTTTAATAATAATAATATAAAGAAAAGTAATAACCCCTCTATCCCAGGGGAAATAACAACAAATGGTATGCAACAAAGCAAACAATTTGAACAGAACCCATCACAGCATGTGCAACCTTGGCACTGTAACAACAGGTTTATCATAAAATCTAGAAAAGTTTCTTTGTTAGACCATCCTGCAGTCTCCAGAATTTGGTCGAGCGGCACGTCCTGCACCTTCGCCTCGGACATTGATACCGCCCTTGTGGAGTGAGATTTAAACACATCAGTGTCTACTCCAGTTAATCCAGAACCTGTTTATCCATCTAGAAATAGTTTGTACTGTCACTTTTTTATATGTTTCTTGTGGGTAATGAACATTGGTGTCTCACAATCTCGGAGACTCTTAATTCAATATATATTAAGTCAGATGCTTAACCACACACAATGTTTAGTTGACAGAGTAGGTCTTAAAGATTACATTGGTTCCAGCTTTTCTTGGCTTGCTTTGCTTGCTTAGATCATTGACATAAAACGTTATTTTATGTACAGCCAACTGCATACAATCTAACCGCAACATTTGTAATGTTTGTACTCATTGTGCTGATATTAATGGCATAACCACTTTAAATATTAACTTCTGAAAAGACAGTGACGTAATTGGAGTCCATTGCCGAAGCAAGTCTGTATGCAACGAATTGCCATCGCCGAAGCAATTCCAGATTTCTGTATATCTGGGTTTGGTAGGATTTTATTAAAATTCCTCTCATAAATTGGGATATTAACGGATGAGACCCAATAAATTGTCTTTCTGAAAATTGTCCTAAATAGGAGGACAAAGCACTCCGAGCTCCATTAATGGTACTATAACTCAAGTGCAACAAAGCAAGGAACTCCAATACATCCGATATGTTTGCAGTATGATAAAATATATCTGACTGTATACAAAAGATTTCCCATTCCTTATATGACACATATATTGTTTCTTAGTGCTATACCTCCAAGCTGCAGTTATGACATCCATGGTCCTATCCAACATTCCATCAGAACCTGCAGATTAACAATTAATACAGTCATGTAATGGATGACATCTGCTGTTACTGGATGTACCAACAATTACTGCACCTGGTATTTGTCATGAATGTCTGAATCATCATTCTAAGCACCAATGGGAACAATGGATGTGTAGTAATGTTCCCTATATAAGGGACGCATCAGATATTAACGATAAGAACAGATAGTACACTTGATTTTAGCCAAAAGGCCGAGAAGCAATACCACCAAACGCCTTCGGCGGAGACTTGCTCTATTTTGGTGACACATTGCCTCATCAGGCAAAATGGGGAAAACTTAAAAGACTATACTTCCCCAATGTAGCGAGAATGCATCCACCGCTAATGCTCCTGGGTCTGACTCCGAGACACATTTAGACCACTGGAGATTTAATTCAGACACAACAGATCAACATTTGGTACTCATACTGTCTGACAATCTTTTTGAATTTTAACATTCATTCTGTATTGTCATTGAACTTTCGTGATCTGTTGTCTTACCATAATATTGTCTTCTCCCATAGCTGTGATATTGTCTACTTGTAATTGAACATGTAAGTTCTTTATTGTATAACAAACAGCTATCAATGCATAAAACGCCCCCAATAACTCCAAATAATTCATACCATGTGTTTGGAGAATTAAATAGTCTTGGACAGTCCATCAACCACCACAACTGGTGTTGCTGTCCTTGGCTCCCCATCCGAGAGCACTCCCATCAGTCTGTAATACCACTGAAGACTGCTGAACAAGCACATTTTTACTTCTAGTAACTTGTGCAACATTGAGAATCCATAATTGCAATACAGCTCAACCTTTTTAGTTGGTAACTGCATGGACCTAATCAATGACCTGCACGCTTTTACGCTTATTCTCTGGTCTCTGCAGACTTTGATCATGCAGAAGTCCCAATTCGACAGCAGGAATGCTGCTATCACTTTAGTAGTAACCGTAGCTACTTCTTGGACAGTGGAATAATGTTTTTTACCAAGACAAGTACAGGCATTTGTAACATCCCCAACCTTAATTGTTGGTAAAGTTACTGACATATCAACTGTATTAATGACAAACCCCAAATAATCAATTGTTTGAGATGCCTGTAACTTACATGTTGTTTGGATGTACAGAACCTTAGCCTTTCAATAGGCTTATGGTTGCTGAACCCAGTTCTTCAGCTGTCTCCCATTTACAATTAACATATCCTCTAGATAAGTCATTACAATGTGATTCTGAGCCCTCATTAACACCATTGCTGGTTTCAATAATTGTGTGAGCAATCTGAGGGCTGAATTGAACCCACTAGGTAATTCCTTCCCATCCAATTAATTTAAGTACCTGAATAATAAGGCATATTTTTTAGGTCTAATAATAGCCATATAGCAGCCTTGTGATAACAACTTTGTTACAGTGTTGAAGTGTACTTTTTTTAAATGCCTATACTGAACTATAAATTTAAGTTTGTGAGTTCCAGAATGACTCTGCAACCCCCATACTTGTATCTGGGATATACTATCTCTACCTGACGAGTTCCTGGTACATTAAACACCAAGCCGATCAAATTTAATGCAGAATTACAAAACAATTGTAATCTTACAACCAACCAGAGGTTGTTTCCCAGAAATTCCATGTGTGATGGAATGACATTTCTGTACTTCCGTAAATGCACCAGAAGATCCCTTCTCTTAATATAGGGGTTCGTATTCAACCTGTTTGTTTTCTCAAAGCAGGGATGAGAAGTTTTATAAGGCAAATATCTTCAATCATAAATCTGGTTATAGCTTGCCCACATAATCCTGCAATTTTGGGTATAATGTTAGCCAAATGGCAATTTTCATCATACAATTGGGTTCGAATATGCATTGCAGAGTAACGCAAGCATCTTAAAAGTATTGGACATTATCGACCCATGTATGTCTTCCCCAAATGCAGTGATGCCAACTGAATATCAGCTAGAGGACATTTCCTGTCCTCGCATCATTACACTCATGGGTGCCCAATTACTGAGTTACTGTTGGCACCCTGAACGAGGCACAATAGACGGGTGTTTTATATATTTTTATATATTTTTTACTGTTTCAGTCATAACAGTTTCTTGGAGTAGGTGAGAAACCAAATAATGTTGGCCGCCAGGTTCATCCATAGCCTCACCAGTCCATACCGATATAGCAAAACTTGGTGCTACATCGGGAACACCCGGAGCATTTCTATTGTGCTCTGGTGTATACACACACAAGTAAGGACACCAGCTTCAGGGTCAGTTTCATCCTGCCCTGGTACTCCCGAGTCTTGCTCTCGGGAGACTTCATCCAGACCTATGCAAGGCACTGGTGAATGAGATTCTCATTCTTCATAGGCACCATATTTGGTGTATGGAAACTCCTTCGGAGCCTGCCTTACAGGAAGACATACATGGGTCTTAGAACCCTTGACTAAGTCAAGTGTGGAGCATTTTCTCCATTTCCAGCCTCCCCCACATTCTTGTCCTCCCTTGGAGGAGAGTTACTTCTTTACTGTTTTGTATTTGTGCATAAACCATAAACGTTTAAAATTGTAATTCTGACGGGCACATTCTGCTTGCAGAATATTTGTATTAATCTCAGTATCACACAGGGTTATATACATTTCCATAAAGAAAACTGCATCTGGTAACATATACTCAGAGCAGACTTTATTTTACAATTAGTGGGTATTTGGAGCCGGCATTTAGCGCAGCCGTTATCTCCAAACCCGATCTAAATAGCGGTAAATAGCGGGAACCGGCTTTTAAAGCAGCCCTTATCTCCCGATCCGATCTAAATCGAAAACTGTGGTTCCAGCGCTTTCTATTCAATTACCGCAGTTTAAAATACTTTCACTCTAGCTGGCTCCGTATTTCGAGCCAGAGTTAGAGTTTTTTAATTTTTTCAAAATACATCAGCACTCTAGCTGGCTCTGCAGACTTACAGAGTTTAAAACCACTAGCAAGAAAGTTCAACAGTGACTTACCTGCGGGTTAAACTTACGGCTGGTGGGAGCTATGCTCTCCACCCTGTCGGTGCCACATGCATCGACGTGATGTCGAGCATGCGCCTGGCGGGGCTTCTTCACGTAGTCACTCACGTGACTCCAAAGTAAAATAGACGATTCGGATGCTCTTGTGACATGATTGTCCAAAAAAAAGAGCATTTAAATCATCTTGCGCGTGGGTTTTTCTGGAACGTGATCGATTGGAACGTTGCATTTGCGGTGAATTTGAACCCCATATCGGCAGGAAAGACACTGCCGGTTCGTATGCGGCCCAAATCACATTTTCGCAACGTAAAATTAGATTAAAGCCATCCCAAGAAGCAAGATTATATATAAAATACACGATTACCCTTTGTTTTGTCCCGTTCTTGCAATCCGTCATGTGTAGGCGTTAAGGGCGTTAGAAGTCGTTTTTTATTTTAATCTAATTATTAAATTGTCTCGCGATTATGTTTTAAAAACGGGAACGGAAGTCCGATCGATTTTTCTTCAGCAGCTAGCAGCCCGAGGAAATCCGCCTCCGACAGGCAATAGTAAACTGGATTTTAATCGCCAAAGTCTGCGAAGTGCCCCATAAAAGATTACCGCATTAGATAAGCACCTGTGGACTTGAACGTAATAGGTTAAGTCCAGGGGGTCAGATATGGGGCTTTATGTGTGGGCGAGATATATTGTTCATTCGTTGCATATATTTATATACATGTAGTAAGATTTGAGTTACCATTCAGCCATATGAATAAAAAAAGAACACAATACACGATAGAGTTTAAGATAAACATCCCCACACAGTGGAATCAACGTTCCCACCGTGAGGGAAGGCAATAAAGTGCAGAGGGGCTAGGAGCAAGGCCAAGTGGGCATCCAGAATCAAGGTCTGGAATAGTACTAGGTGTGCAGTCAAAGCTGGGACCAGGGGAGTGTTCAGCACTGGGAACCTGAGCAGGTAAGCAGTTATGATCAGGGTAGAATAGGGGGCCAGGTGTAGGGCTGGACTAAGGGGCAGGAAAGAGAGAAGGTATGCAACTGGAGTCAGGGTCAGGAGTAGTACCAGGTGTGCAGTGAGATCCAGGTTGGCCAACATGGGCCAAGTGCTTGATTATAATCTGTTTTCCATACATGAATACACTAAGATCATTCATGTGCTGCACCTGTTGATCAGAGCCTGGCTCTATTTTTTTTAATGTAATTAGGAATGTAATTTAGCCCAACCTTATTCATAGCTAATCCAATTTAAAGTATAAATATTGCATTCAAGTGTAAGTTAAAAGACTTGCTACAATATGCACCAGATTGCACAATTTCAAGCTATCCAGGATCGATCCCGGCCGGCTCTCTGGCGCTGTCCCATCCCCACCCGAGTGCCCCCCCATGGGTGGCCAGAGACGTCGGGAGCAAAGAGCTCCTCTGGTATCTTTGGTCGGCAGTCAGACGGGCGCGGCGCCCCCAGGTTCACAGCCAGCGCTAAACCCAGCTCACTCTGCCTGTCCCGCCAGGTGTACCTGCCTGGGCTTGCGGGAAATATGGCCAGCGTGGAGAAGCAGCGCTGGTATCCCGTCTGTCCAGACAGGGCTGTAGTTAACCCGAAGATACAGGCAGAGTTGAGCTGCATTTAGCGCTGGATTGAACCTCGTCATGTGTGTGAGTGTGTGCATGTGTGCGTGGCCCCCAAAAAATGGTGTCCCCTGTCCCCTCCATGTGTTGATAGCGAGTTCCACTCTTGCTCATATGACAGGCCCGCCATCCCCGGGATCAATCTCGTGAACCTACGCTGCACTGCCTCAATCACAAGGATGTCCTTCCTCAAATTAGGAGACCAAAACTGTACACAATACTCCAGATGTGGTCTCACCAGAGCCCTATACAACTGCAGCTATCTTATAGAAACAAATAAACATACTCTTTACTCTTGTACTGAAATTCTCTTGTTATGAAGGCCAACATTCCATTAGCTTTCTTCACTGCCTGCTGTACCTGTACGCCAACTTTCAGTGACTGGTGTACAAGGACACCCAGGTCTCGCTGTACCTCCCCCTTACCTAACCTAACCCCATTGAGATAATACTCTGCCCCCTTGTTTTTGCCACCAAAGTGGATAACCTTACATTTATCTATATTATACTGCTTCTGCCACGCATCTGCCCACTCACTCAACCTGTCCAGGTCCCTCTGCAACCTCCTAACATCCTCTTCACAGTTCACACTGCCACCCAGCTTTGCGTCATCCGCAAACTTACTAGTGTTGCTCCTAATTCCCTCTTCCAAATCATTTATATATATGGTAAACAATTGCGGCACTCCACTCGTCACTGCCTGCCATTCTGAAAAGGACCCGTTCACTCCTACTCTTTGCTTCCGGTCTGCCAACCAATTTTCCATTTATGTCAACACCCTACCCCCAATACCATGTGCTCTAATTTTAGTGCGGGACTTTATCAAATGCTTTCTGAAAGTCTGGATACACAACATCAACTGGCACCCCTTCATCCATTTTACTTGTCACATCCTCAAAAAATTGCAGAAGATTAGTCAAGCATGATTTCCCTTTCATAAATCCATGTTGACTTGGACTAATCCTTTTACTGCTATCCAAATGCTCCATTATTACCTCTTTAATAATTGACTCCAGCATGTTTCCCACCACCGAAGTCAAACTAACAGGTCTGTAATTCCCTCCTTTTTTTTTGTTTTATTCTATCCTTAACTTCTCTTGTCAGCCACGGTTGCCTCCTACTCCCCTTAGAATCTTTCTTCCTTTTTGGAATGAAATGATCCTGCGTCTTCCGGATTATGCCCAGAAATTCATGCCATTGCTGTTCCACCATCATTCCTGCTAGGATCCCTTTGCAGTCTACTTTGGCCAGCTCCCCTCTCATGCCTTCATAGTCCCCTTTGTTCAACTGCATCACTGCCAATTCCGATTTAACGTTCTCCTTCTCAAATTGCAGATTAAAACTAATCATATTATGATCACTACCTCCAAGCGGTTCCTTTACCTCAAGTTCTCTTATCATATCTGGTTCATTGGAAAGCACTAAATCCAGAATTGCCTTTTCTCTGGTCGGCTCCATTACAAGCTGCTCTAAGAATCCATCTCGGAGGCATTCTACAAACTCACTTTCTTGGGGTCCTGAATCAACCTGATTTTCCCAGTCTACCTGCATATTGAAATCCCCCATCACCACAGTGGCATTACCTTTGTTACATGCCAATTTTAACTCCTGCTGCAACTTACACCCTACATCCGGGCTACTATTTGGGGGTCTGTAAATAACACCAATTAGTGACTTCTTGCCTTTACAATTCCTCAACTCAATCCACAGTGACTCTACCTCGTCAGTCCCAATGTCTGAGGAACTGAATTCCATCCCTCACCAGCAGAGCTACCCCCCCCCCCTCCTCCTCTGCCCACCTGCCTGTTCTTTCTATAGGATGTATAACCCTGAATATTAAGTTCCCAGGCTCGATCCTCCTGCAGCCATGTCCTCTTCTCGCAGAATTAATCGAATTGTTGCAGGAACTTCCCATCAAAATAAGTTTTTACACTGGTCATGTGACTTCGACTCAACATCACAAATGTCACAGGTACACAAAAAAATGTTGGAGAAACTCAGCGGATGCAGCAGCATCTATGGAGCAAAGGAAATAGGCAACGTTTCGGGCCGAAACCCTTACTCCACATGTTAGTCATATATCCTGTTTATGCTGGCTGATTTTTGTTTGCAATTTTAGAACCTGCTTTCATAGATGTAGCAATCTTGCACACCCATTTAAACATTAGATCAAGCATGTTAAATAACATGGATCACGTTCACTTAGCAGTTAATCCATTCAAACTTATCTGGCAGCATACAATCAAACAATATTCTAAAGTCTTAATGCTTTTCAGAAATAGTCATTAATACCCATTCCTGACCTCCGAATTTGGGTTCCAATTTTATAACTTGGCACAATCTACAACAACCCTGCATTGAAAATGTTTGGCAGCTTTTAGTCAATAGACAATAGACAATAGGTGCAGGAGTAGGCCATTCGGCCCTTCGAGCCAGCACCGCTAATCGTTATTCTATTATTTAGTCAAATGGTTGACCAGTTGCCCTACAGGTCAGAATCACGTTTGCTAACATTATATGAGTACGTAGCTCTAATACTATTAACAAGAATGCCCTCCACTGTGGCTTCTTCATAATTTGATAATACACCTCTCTAAGTCACATCATGACAGAGTGGTGCATAAAATCCCAAGGGGAATTGATAGCCTGAAATATAAAGACTCTTTCATTTTCCTACCTGGAGAACCATAATTACCATCCACCCCTTCCATATTCCCTGTGGTTCACAACGTTTGACCCTTGGCTCAAGTCAAGTCAAACAAATTTTATTGTTGTTTAGAAATACATCGATATATGCAGTTCCAAACGAAATTCCGTTGCATTTGGCTCCCTGTGCAACACGATAATTAACAGAAGGATAAACATGGATCCTCGAAGGGCTGAATGGCCTACTTCTGCACCTATTGTCTATAGCCCTGACATGCAAACCATGGATAGGTTGTCTTACAAAGACATGTTAGAAAGGTTTGGCTTATATCTGTTAGAACTTAAAAGAGGGAGAGGGATCTTAACAGAATGGATAATGAAAGGATGTTTCTTCTTGAGGGAGAAACTGCACATAGTTTTAGTTTAGAGATATAGCGTGGAAACAGGCCCTTCAGCCCACGCTGACCAGCAATCCCTGCACACTTATTGAATCTTATTGAAACATATAAGATTATTAACGGTTTGGACACGCTAGAGGCAGGAATCATGTTCCCGATGTTGGGGGAGTCCAGAACCAAGGGCCACAGTTTAAGAATAAGGGGTAAGCCATTTAGAACAGAGATGAGGAAGCACTTTTTCACACAGAGAGTTGTAAGGCTGTGGAACTATCTGCCTCAGAGGGCGGTGGAGGCCGGTTCTCTACATACTTTCAAGAAAGAGTTAGATAGGGCTCTTAAAGAATGTGGAGTCATGGGGATATGTGGAGAGCGCAGGAACGGGGAACTGATTGGGGATGATCAGCCATGATCACATTGAATGGCGGTGCTAGCCCAACGGGCCGAATGGCCTACTCCTGCACCTATTATCTATTGTCTATTGACTATTCTACACACACCCACACACGAGGAACTATTTACAATTATACCAAGCCAATTGACCTACAAACCTGTACGTCTTTGGAGTATGGAAGGAAACCAGAGATCCCGGAGAAAACCCACGCAGGTCATGGGGAGGACGTACAAACTCCGTACAGACAGCACCTGTAGTCAGCATTGAACCCGGGTCTCTGATGGTAAGGCAGCAACTCTACCGCCGTTTTACTGTGCCGTCCAAAATAGGGGGTTTAAACAATAATAGACTACCCATTTAAAACAGAAAGGAGGCGATTTTCTTCTTTTCATATTGATTGAATCTTTGGAACTTTATTCGTCAAAGAGCATGGAAAGCAGAATTTTTGAGAATGTTTAAGGTTGTAGGTAGATTCTTGATATACGAAGGGTTGAAATGTTACCATGGGTAGATGGGAATGCAGAAGCAAGATTACAATAGGATTAACCATGGTCTTATTAAATGACAGAATAAGCCTGACAATTGTAGTGCCCTGCCCCTGCTCCTAATTTGTTACGTTTGGTCACTCTGCAATGGAGTATTTTGTGCATAAAGGAATTTTGCAGTGGCAGACCCTCAACAATATATGTTGGTCCACTCTACATCACAAAATTAATGCACTCTTGCAGAATTCCCAACATTTCTCTCAGCCATAGTTACTTTGATCTGGTGAAATCTCCTG
This sequence comes from Raja brachyura, assembly GCA_963514005.1. The sequence goes on along the minus strand of OY740803.1, from coordinate 6,487,503 downwards.
ACGAAATAAGAATGCCATTGTTCCATTCCCTGTGGATATGACAATCAAACGCTCTTGACCCTGCAGGCCTTCTAGAATTATAGCAATCCCTTTTAGTTCACTGCCTCAATCACCACATGGAATTAGTTTTAACATAACTAACCATTGTACACAAAACACCCACAATTTCACCACTGCTCCTTGATTTTAGACATCTCTCTTGATTTGACAAAGATAAAATATTTTTTTTTTTAAGAATGAGAGACTAGTGTCTGTAAAGGATTGTTCAAAGGATACTGCGCTATCATAAATATAATCTAAAAGATTAACACTGACCTTAATCTCAATAAACCTGGGTTGCAAATGTCAGGAATTTATGCTTCAGCCATACAAAGCCTTGGTGGCATTCCATTAGGAGTTTTGCATTTTGGTTTTGTGCAAAGAACCTTTGGAAAGATTAAAAAAAACATTAATTTGCCTTTCGTGACCTGTGGACTTGCCCAAGTACTTTGCAGCCAAACTTTAGTTTACTCTAAAATGTAGTCACAGTTGTAATGCAGCCAATGTCCCCACAACAAGGTTACACAAATAGCAATGACATTTGGTATTGATGAACAGATATTGGTCATGAACTATGGAGTTACCCCAGGATGATAACAGCTTAAATCAGAACATATTATATGATCTTGTTGTAAAGCAAAAACCCCTAAGGTGCTATACATCTAAAATAAAAATAGAAAATGTTGGAAATACTCAGCAGATCAGTCTGCATTTCTGGGGAAAGAAATCAGTTTAAATTATTGTCATGTGTACCGAGGTACAGTGAAAAGCTTTTGTTGCGTGCTAACCAGTCAGCAGAAAGACAATACATGATTACAGTCGAGCCATATACAGTGTACAGATGCATGATAAGGGAATAACGTTTAGTGCAAGGTAAAGCCAACAAAGTCTGATCAAGTATAGTCCGAGGGTCACCAATGAGGAGATAATAATTCAGCAGTGCTCTCTGGTTGTGGGAGGATCATTCAGTTGCCAGATATTAGAAGCTATAAGTTAGAAGTAAGCATAGGCAATTGGATGGTTCTCCTATTCAATATGTATAAGGTATAGAAGTGTGAAAATGCATGTCTCCAGATTCAGGGACAGTTTCTTCCCAGCTGTTATCAACTATGACCATTGTGCTGCATTCTCCTGCCATTGAAATCAGCATTCTTGCATCTATTCTGCCTAATCCTATAAGAGTTAGAATTATTATTATTTGTATATGTTGTCATAGAGTTTTCCTCTCATTGTTCTAAATGCCAGTGAATATCAACCTAATCAACCCAATCTCTGTTCATACATCAGTCCTGACTTTCCAAGAATCAATATGATGAAGTTTTGATGCAGGAACATCCTTACCCAAATAAGACAATCAAACCTGCACGCATAATTGCAGGTGTGGTTTCACCTGTATAACTGCAGCTGTATAACGGACATCAAGTGCTCCTGCATTCCAATCCTCTTGCTAGGAAGACCAACAGACTATATGCTGTCTTTACTACCTGCTGTATCTGCATGTTTATTTTCTGCAAGTGCATCCCAGATCTCAAAGATTAATTTTACACTTAATTCCACCATCTAAATTGTTAAAGAAGATAGACACAAAATGCTGGAGTAATTTAGCTGGACAAGCAGCATCTCTGGAGAGAAGGAATGGGTGACATTTCGGGCCTTCAGACTGAAGAAGGGTCTCAATCCGAAACGTCACCCATTCCTTCTCTCCAAAGATGCTGCCTGTCCCGCTGAGTTACTCCAGCATTTTGTGTCTATCTTCGGTATAAACCAGCATCTGTAGTTCCTTCCTGCGCATCTAAATTGTTAATATGCACGGTGAATAACTGGGTTCTAACATATCTTTAATGTTTGTAGCATGCTCCTTATCAGCATGCTATGGAAGAATGCTTCAGTATAATGAGATCCTAGTACTGTGGTTCTCCCTCCATCTCCGACCCCCACCCCTCCTCATCCCAAGTACTATCTGCTAACCATTTCTTTAGCCATATCATTACTGCTAAGGATTAATTTAAATTATCAGAATCATTAACAGATATCCATACAGGAATTGGGATGCTGCAGCTGTATATGACATTGGTGAGACACTTTGAAGTACTATGTACAGTTCTGTCACTCTGCTACAGGCAGGATGTCATTAAGAGTCCAAAAAATAGGTACAAGGCTGCTACCAAATCTGGAAGGTTTGAATTATAAGACACTGAATAAGCTGGACCTTTTTTTCCCTGGAGAGTAGGAGGCAGAAGGGTGATGTCCACTAGAAATTGATACTAGCATCGTACTAGATATTAGGCATGAGCATGATGGGCCAAGGGCCCGTTTCTTTGCTGTATGACATGAGTTCAAATTACCTAAATGTAATCTCAAAGTGAATTTCTTTAAATTTATCAGTCTTAATAAGAAGCTGTCATATTATTGTCAAAAAGCACAATAAACCTTCTGAACTTTCTGAATTTGTAGTTGGCAAGGTAGTACTCTGCATATCTGCAACTTATACTGGTGGATAATGCAGAGTTATAGTTTCACTATTCTCCATTAAGGAAATTTGCCATCCTTGCCAGTATGGCCAAGAGAGTGTAGACACACGGAACTGCAGATACTGATTTAGCAAAAAATACACAATGTGCTGGAGTAATTCAGCGTGTCAGGCAACATACCCGGAGAACATGGATAGGTGAAGTTTTGAATCGGCTCTTTTCTTCAGACTGATTGTGGTGGAGCGGGGAGGGTGGTGAGAAAGCTAGAAGGGCCAGAAAAAAGCAGAACAGTTAATAGATGAACACAGGCGAGGGAGGGGCTTTGATTGGCAAAGCCCAGGGATGAGAAAACTGAAGGTGTGAGAAAAGAGGATTGAAGAGTTGTAAATTGTGAAACCAGAGGAAGAGATTTAGTTGGAGGGTGAGGGGAGAAATTGTGGCAAGTCCATGAGGGCACAGAGCAGGGGTATGGAAAGAGAGGTGTGGGGAAGAAAAGGGGGGATGATAGAGGTCCAGTCTCACATCAATGTGGCTGACTGACCCTCAAAGACAACCTAGCAACATCAAAATCTGCTGCACTGGACATTCAAGAAACAGGCCTTCTTAGGGCAACTTGTTATAAGGAATAAATGTCAACATGGCTAGTAATGCCCACCTCCAGAGAATTACATTAAAAATGCCCATCTTACCTAGTGTTCAATGAGCTGGGCCTACTGTTCAATCTAAAGATGATTGCTATCTGAATATCCCTCTCTGAAACATCTAACCCTATTACATTGATTCTGTTCAAGATTAATTTCCCTTAACTTGTTAAACTCACACATCTGGGTTTTCCTTCCCAATGTCAGAGGCCCCTCATTGTCCTACTATGTGAGCTACAGTAATAAATGCAATTATTCCTCAGTACATAGGTTGAAAATGTAAAAATCAAGATTGATGAGATATAGGTCGCACAGTACCAATTATGTGAAAAGTTGTGAAAAGAGATTATTGCTCTGAATAACCTTGAAGTGATTATTGCACGTAGGGATTCTGTCTGTTCAGCAACCTAGGAAGCTTTAAGTTGTCAATGACGTGGTCAGGAAACACAAGGTCATAACACGGAAACAAAACAGCAAAATAGACACTGCTAAAGTTTCAAGCTTGAATTTCTAGCTACACAAAATGTTGTGATAGGATCCTGTCTTCTCAGAGATGTCACCCTGATTCAAAAGCGGAGTATCATCATAAGCCTTTAATCTGAATACTATAAATATCTTCAGCAATGTAGCCATATTCCAGCTTTAAAATAAAAACACAATTTAAAGCTCCAATAAGATGATTAGCTCTTCTGTGTCGATGTATGCTAGTGTTTCCTATAACCACATAACAATTACAGCACGGAAACAGGCCATCTCGGCCCTTTTAGTCCGTGCCGAACACTTACTCTCACCTAGTCCCATCTACCTGCACTCAGACCATAACCCTCCATTCCTTTCCCGTCCATATACCTATCCAATTTATTTTTTAATGATAAAATTGAACCTGCCTCCACCACTCCCACTGGAAGCTCATTCCACACAGCTACCACTCTCTGAGTAAAGAAGTTCCTCCTCATGTTACCCCTACTTAATCCAAATTACACTGTGTGCATGCCAAACAATATACTTATACTTTGTTCCTGATTACCCTGTTCCTGTGTATATTATAACTCAATTTATCATACATTTTCAATTATTTTCACATATATAAAAATCATAGATTCATAGAAAGTTTATCACAAAAGAGGCCATTCAGCCCAATATATATTTTCTAACTATCTTTGAGCGTCAATGGTCTACAACCATACATCCAAGCACATTGTACAATAGATTCAGTTACTGATTCTCTCAGAAAGCGAGTTCTGACCCATACCATCTTCTGGATGAAAATCATCGACCTCCCTCAAATTCCATCTACCAATTACTTTAAATCAGTGCCCCTGGTTTTTAACTCCTCTGCTAAGGGAAATAGATCCTTCATATTGACGATCTTATCCACACATAATTTTATTCTTCAATCAATAAATTGAAGCCTCTCCTTAGTTTCGTCATAAGTTCTAGGAGCAGAATTAGGCAATTCAGCTCGTCCACTCCGCCATTCAATCATAGCTAAACTATCTTTCCCTCTCAACCCCATTCTCCTGCCTTCGCCCCACAACCCTAGACACCCATAATAATTCCTTCTGCACAGATGGAAACAATCGCAGCTTCATCAATGTTCCCTCATTTCATTGACATTTGGTATATTAATTTTCTATAGTTTCGTTTAGAGGTATTGCACGGCCCACCGAGTCCGCACCGACCAACAATCCCCGCACATTAACACCACCCTACACACACTAGGGACAATTTTACATTTATACCAAGCCAATGAACCTACAAACCTGTACATCTTTGGAGTGTGGGAGGAAACAGAAGATCTCAGAGAAAACCCACGCAGGTGACGGGGAGAACGCACAAACTCCATATAGACAAGCACCCATAGTCAGGATCAAACTAGTGTAGCTGTCACTGTAAGGCAGTAGCTCTACCACTAGGTCACTGCGCCGTCCATGAGGATTAATACCAATGAGGAATTTATTACACTGTATATTGACCCAATGGCTTAACAATGAGTGGAAAAAATAGCTCCCTTACTTCACAATGATAACAGGTATCAACAGGAGAATGCAGGATTCACTCCAAGCTGCACTCATCATTGAGATCGTTGAATGCTGAACAACTGAACCATGCAGGAAATCTCACATCCTAAATCTTCAACACCTCCAAAACAATATTTTGGTTTCTCTTCGCTGATCCTGCTGGCACAGTGCCCAGTAATGCATAAACTGGTTATTTACCATGAGTCATTGAATGGCATAAACTGATGGTAGAGCAGTCCAATCCTGTCCTCCCAACACATCCACGCATGTGCATTTTCCAGCAATAGACTTTGAATATGGGTCAGAATATCTTAATTCTACATCTCATTCCCACTTTAATTTATCCCCGTAGTCTGCACTAGTACAACAAGACCCATTGCACGCTTGAGGTACAACAAACTTATTTTGTCTTGGACTGTTGCCCTTTCTGGACACAATTTTTTACTACTTTAGGTAACTCGTTTTCTCTATCAGAACAGGCCATTTCTGCTCTTAACATTCATCTGTGATATTCATTCCAACGTTTTCTCTACATTAGCACAGTCTGATCTGCTGGGCATGTCACACAACTCCGTTATTAACAACACGTTAGTCATAGAATCATTGAAAGAGGTTGTTTGGCTCATAACACCCATGCTGACTGTTTTGCCTATCTGCATTATCCTTCCACGCCTTGCCTCAAATGTCTGTTGAAAAGCATTTCAAACATAGCTGACCTGATATTACAAACAGACTAAGGTGAAGAATGCTCTCCGTTTTAATCAATGCCATGACCTTCTTTCCTGAATTCGGTAACATTGCCATTTCTCAGGCTTACTGCTTTTATTGGCAGCATTATATTTTCCCTTGACCTAACCCTGTGACATCTCTCCAAGCTCACAATTGGATCCTGACAGTTTTTATCCAAAAGGGATAATACACTCATCTCAAAAGCCATCAAATGTACATTCCAATTAATTTATCCTGCACATCAGGATTACACTTTTGGCTTGCACAGTCCATTTTTAGATTATAGGTTTCCTATCATTATTATATTATCTTTGCTACATGCTGTTCTAATTTCCTGATATATTCACTGTTTAGAGAGGGTACACGACTACTGTCAATGTATCTGACCCATGCTGGTTGCCAGCTCTGCCAAAACTAATTCTAACTATTTTCTGTGCTTGGTTTCATCCCATCGACTGTCTTTGTCTCATTTTTTTCTAAATATTAGGGATATTTTAACATATTTTTTCATTCTGCTCATCCCTTCGAAAAGAAGAGCATCCTGGAATATTTAATTCGTAACTTGTTCCTGTAATGGATATAAGATCATACCATTTATTTTTATTTATTTCATTAATTAATTTTGTTACAAATGTGCGTGCATTCAGTTAAAGAGCCTTGATTTTTACCTTCTTTTTACTAGTTTCCTCAGCTCTTGACTCCAATTTGAGATATATTTTCATATATGTTAATCCACACCTAAATATCATAATGTCATGCACATACATTATAGAAACGAGCCCTTTGATCCACTGTGTCCATGCCGAGCATCTAATACCTATTCACCAGCACTGGTCTGTGGCCTATTATGCTTTCCAGAGCTTCCAGTCATGGTATCCCCACAGTGCCATTTGAGTTAGTGGAATCTAGAATTTAGAAGTAATGACAATTAAAGAGCAGGCAATATATTTCCGTTAGTATTATGATAAACCTGCAGGTAATGGTGTTACTCTTGTTCTTCTTCATGGGTTTAGCCACAGAATTGACGAGGCTGAAATATACCAGACCTGAAAATCCCTAAATTGAGCCTCAGTGAAGGGGTTATTGGTGAGTAACTGCCAATAAATAACTTTGTCTTGCGTCACTTTGATGATGATTGAGTGTAGACTGATATGGTGATGCGAGCCGCATTGAATTTATTCTACTTTCTATGTCCAAGAAGTACTGGGCAATTCTCCCAGTATCTAATATAGTTAAGGTTGTCTAGAGTTGCAGCTGGCTCTGGAGTGAAGCTTTTGGCACTAAACTGAATGATGACTAGTCCCACAACATATGTTGCATCCAGTGTTTGCAGCCATCTCTTGCTGTGATACACTTAAAGTGTATCAGTTTGGCTGAAGACTACTTTCTGGTTATGCTGGGGAAAGCAAGATACATAATCCACTTGGCAATTCTGTCTACAGATGGTTGCAAACCATGTCTTTGGTCAAATTATCTACTCTGGCTTTATTTTCCACAAGAGATACATCAATAGTTAGGCATTTTTATGAAAACACACGCAGAGTTTAAAAAAACAATTCCCAAACTGTCTGAATCCAAACAAAATAGAAAACAACATTTGACATTAGATTTGCTCTTCTGAGATGGTGATTGTTGGCAACTTTCTTCTTTCTCTTCTATGAATGATAACCAGAGAACACAGATCGCTCTAAGGCAATTTCATATGAAAGTTAATGGAATTTGGAAGTCATTTGCTAGAAGATCGTGGTTGATGCAGCTTTCAGAACTGAAGATCAATTTTTGTTCAGTGATCATATCAAAGCATGTGCTGGAAGTATAGACAAATGTAGTTAAGGTATGAATCATAGAAACATAGAAAATAGGTGCAGGAGTAGGCCATTCGCACCCTTCGAGCCTGCACCGCCATTCAATATGATCATGGCTGCTCATCCAACTAAGTAACCTCTACCGGCCTTCTCTCCATACGCCTTGATCCCTTTAGCCACAAGGGCCACATCTAACTCCCTCTTAAATATAGCCAATGAACTGGCCTCAACTACTTTCTGTGGCAGAGAATTCCACAGATTCACCACTCCCTGTGTGAAAAAATGTTTTCTCATCTTGGTCCTAAAAGACTTCCCCCTTATCCTTAAACTGTGACCCCTTGTTCTGGTCTTCCCCAACATCGGGAACAATCTTCCTGCATCTAGCCTGTCCAACCCCTTAAGAATCAATTGTAATATAAGTGTAGGATGCAGCAAGCATAAAGGCGTATCCCATTTCTAACATTCATACAGCTCTTACTCTCATCGCTCCAAGCCTCTACTTTCGGAGGAGAGGGTAAAAGCAAAGTTGGTGAGAACACTTTCTGCTACAAAATCATCCTATTTTCACTTCAATCACTCAAAATTTTCAGACACACTGAAAGTTCAAGTCTTGTCCATTGCCATCACATAGGAAACTTACATTGCTCTCCGAATCTCTGTTCTATTTAGCCACATCCCAAGAACAATAACAGCTAACAATTTAGAATCTGTGGCTAACCATAAAAATTATCGCTCCCCATTGTTTTCATAACCTTTGTTGCCCTCTGCCTACCTATCTCTTTCACCAAGAACCCATTGAAAGATTCATAGCACAAGAAACTCCCAAAGTTCAAACAACAGTTTAGTGTAGTTTAGTTTAATATTATTGTCATGTGTACTAAGGTAGAGTGAAAAGCTTTTTTGTTGCATGCTATCCAGTCAGCAAAAAGGCAACAAGATTACAATCAAGCCAATGTGCAGACACAGGATAAAATGTTTAGTGCAAACTAAAATCCAGTAAAGTTTGAAGTGTCTCCTTTGGGGGTAGGCGAGAGGTCAGGACCACTCTAATCGGCGAGAGGACAGTTCAGTTGCCTAATAACAGCTGGGAAGTAACTGTCCATGAATCTGGAGGTGTGCGTTTTCAAACTTCTATACCTTATGCCTGATGGGAGAGGGGAGAAGAGGGAGTGACTGGGATGAGACTGGTCCTTAATTATGCTGGTAGATAGAAAATAAGTAGCTGAAAATCTGGATGGATGTAAATAAAAATAACACTGAGTTTGATTTGTCCGTCGACTCTAGGACAATGGGGAACTGGAGAGAAAGAATAGTTTACAGCTTCATTGAAAAATAAAATCCGATTGGTGCAAAATGGCGCAGTTGAAATAAGTTGGTTTCCACCTGGTAGGTTAGATCAATGCAAAAAATAATAATAACTAAGAGGAGATGATGCAGTGATCTCAATGATGAAAGAGAACAAGGAAGTGATGAAGGTTGATTTGATGTTTCTTCAGAAGACTGTGGGTTAAGATAAGCTACAACATGCGAATCTGTAAAATTAACAGACTGTCTCCTGTGTGACAGGGTCAGTTTCCACTCTTGCAATCTGGAATTTAAATAACTAAATACCAGCTGAGCTCTTCAATCCCCTTGTGCTCTCTGTCGCATTCTACAATTACACTGGGGAAAGCTGATCACTAAACAGACTTCCTACAATTGCTTAATGATTCCTCCCAGATGGGTTTCACAGAATACCACAGCGTAGATACAAGCTATTTAGTCAATCCATTCAGCACCACAGTTCTCCAAGTCTGTTCATCTTCTTGTTCTCACCCAGTCCTTCACCTCGCACACATACACATACATCTATAATGCTCGTTCACAGTTCTAAGTATTTATCTTTCTTCCAAAAAAAATGAAATACGTTCTGTTTCAAGTAGATTTTATTACAAACCATTCTGATCTGGTGTTAAATGTCAGCCTTGGGTGAGTTACAGTTGCCCTCTCTCCCTGAGCAAAAACATAGTTTCATACTCCATTGCAAATACTGCAGTATATATGATGTATTTTGTACAATGCTTAGGCACTGAGACACATGGCTGTGTATAGATTTAAACCTTTGAAGGCTGCAGCGAAGGTTGAGAGAATGTTTAATGAAATGTGATGCTAGACTTCATAAGTAGCAATATAGAATATAAAAGCAAAAAAGTTATGTTGGACCATTAAAAATATATATATAATTTCACAATTAGAATACAGAGAGAATTCTGATCACCATGTTTTATGAATTTTGGTTGAAATATGAAAGATTTAATTTCATTTTTTCTCAAAATCATTTTTTTGCTACAGATTCCAGCATCAGCAGTTCTTCAGTAAGCATTTGATTAAAATGTTGATAGGTTTACATAGGGATAGAAAGAGAAGGTTCTCATTAATTTAAGGGTCAAGAATCAGAAATTTAATTGTCTAGGAAAAGATTTTGAGTCATAAGGAAGAGTTTTGAAAGGCAATAAGTGCATATGATCCTGGTAACACCTGAAAACGTGGCAGTGAACATTGAACTGTGACTTTCAAAAGGCAATTTGATAATTACTTGAAGATAAAAGATTTACGGGATTTTGGGAAATGAGCAGAGAAATGGGACAGCCGACTGCCGGCACAGATAGAGCAGACTCTATGACATCCTTTTCTGCTAGAGTGATTCCATGCTCCTTTATTGTCACACGATTGAAACCTGGGACTTCCCACCTGACATGCACCATGAGAGTACCTTCACCAATGCTCTGCAGTGATTCAAGGAGGTGACCGGCCATCAGCATTTTAATGACTGTTAAGGCGGGGCAATAAATTCTGATCTTGTCTGCATGAATTCAATCAATAAAACTTGCATCCATATTGTGCGATGAATATAAAAATATATTCCAACCATCATATGCAATTATACAGAATAGCCGAGTCAAAAATAACATTAGGAGTAGCAAATATGTTTGTTCAATAAGGTCTGTGAAATGGAGTGTCTTGCAGAATGAGGGAGTGAAGCAGATTTAGAGAAGTGATGTGGATATTTCAAAATATTTATCACAATCCTCTTCGCAGTTCACCACATTTCCAAGTTAGGTATTATCTGCAAATTGTGAAATTGTGCTCTCCCTGTCAATAGCTAAGTCATTAACCTACAGTATATCAAATAAAGCTAAAGATAGGCACATAAAGCTGGAGTAACTCGGCAGGACAGGCAGCATCTTTGGTGAGATGGAACGGGTGAAGTTTCGGGTCGAGACCCTTCTTCAGCCTGAAGACTAAGCAGTGGAGAACAACACTGTTTACTTTATACCAATACAAAGAACAATTGTTCAGCAAAACCATTTGCTTCTTATCCTTAAGAAATGTTATATTAGTGCTGCCACTAACTCCGCTTTTCCAGAAGCAATAATTTTGCTCACCAATCTTTCGTGACATGTGCGTTTTGAAAACACAAAGTTATGGCTAATACAATTACTACCTCATGACCTCAGCGAACTATGATTAAGCCTGATCTCTGTCTGGTATTCTGTGACTGAACTTTTTTTTTGTGGTGTTCTGGTTTCCTTCCACATTCTTAAGAAATATAGATGGATAGATTGTTTGAGCACTATAAATTGCATGAAATCTGAGGGATAGTTGATGGGAATATGGGAGAATAAAATAGGAGTAATGTAAAATATATGCAAACAGTTACTTGATGGTTGGTACAGGCACAGTGGGCCTAAAGGCCTGTTCTAGGTTCCACGTTCCAGCAATTGTGGCAGAAGGAACTGCAGATGCTGGCTTACACCAAAGATAGACACAAAATGCAGAAGTAATTCAGCGGGACTGGCAGCATCTCTGGAGAGAAGGAATGGGTGATGTTTTGGGTCGAGACTGTCTATCCAGAAATTGTGGTCTTTTTGTCTTCAATCCTGGTGCAATCTCACCAATGCCAGGAAAATAAAACATAATTATCTTGATAAACCCATCAGCTTGCAGTAAAGACTTCAATTATTTGGTTCTGGAGTCATGTAGCATCAGAGTGCATTGCCAGTGCTTTAGTTCTTTAGGGAACGGGGGGGTTCTCCTCTTCCATTATAGATGAGGTTCTCACTAGGGTCTCCTCGATAGCCCGCAGCTCCGCTCTCACTCCCCCTATTTGTAACAAGGACAGAGTCTCCCTTGTCCTCACCTTCCACCCCATCGGCCGTCACATTCAGCAGATAATTCTCCGACATTTTCCCCACCTCCAACGCCATCCCACTACTGGCCACATCTTCCCATCTCCACCCCTTTCTGCTTTTCGTAGAGACCGTTCCCTCCATAATTCCCGGGTCAATTCGGCCCTTCCCACCCAAACCACACCCTCCCCGGGTACTTTCCCCTGCAACCCTTTACCTCCCCCCTCGACTCCATCCAAGGACCCAATCAGTCTTTCCAGGTGAGGCAGCGGTTCATTTGCACCTTCTCCAACCTCATCTACTGTATCCGCTGTTCCAGGTGTCAACTGGGCGCGATAACCACTTATGAGGTTTGCGCAGTAATCAACCAGAACTCCTCTATATCAGTGAGACCAAGCGCAGGCTCGGCAATCACTTCGCCCAACACCTCCGCTCAGTCGTAGCCTACCTGATCTCCCAGAGGCTCAGCACTTCCACTCCCCCTCCCATTTCCAATCTGACCTTTATGTCCTGGGCCTCCACCATTGTCAGAGTGAGGCTCAGTGCAAATTGGAGTTCCAGCACCTCATATTTCGCTTGGGTAGTTTACACCCCAGCGGTATGAACATTGACTTCATAACTTCAGATAGCCCTTGCTTTCCCTCTCTCAGCATCCCCTCCCCAGTTTTCCACCAGTCCCACTGTCTCCGTCTATATTCTATCCTTGTCGGGCCAAATCCCTCAACATCAGTCTGTAGAAGGGTCTTGACCCGAAACGTCGCCCATTCCTTCTCTCCAGAGATACTGCCTGTCCCGCTGAGTTACTCCGGCATTTTGTGTCTACCTTCCATTACAAACAGGGTGGGCGGGCAGCCACGGCTCCTTTACCAACATGGTGGGCGGGCTGCCACGGCTCCTTTACTAACATGGTGGGTGGGCAGCCACGGCTCCTTTACCAACATGGTGGGTGGGCTGCCACGGCTCCTTTACCAACATGGTGGGCGGGCTGCCACGGCTCCTTTACCAACATGGTGGGTGGGCTGCCACGGCTCCTTTACTAACATGGTGGGCGGGCTGCCACGGCTCCTTTACCAACATGGTGGCGGGAACGCGCTTTGCCGTTGCTCGCGCGCAGTGACAGTTGCCGCGCACGCTCAGTGCTCTCCTCCGGCACGGGAGCTGCGCAGGCGCGCCCGCTACCTTGTAGCGGACATGCGCAGTGGCGCGGGGGCAGCGCCGGGCGCGGCGGCGGGAACGCAACGGCCGGGCTGCGGTCGCCATGGGCTACCTCAACCCACTGGCACACATCAGGTAGCGCTCACCCTTGCATGGCTGCGAGTACGAAATCAAACTGTGCAGCGGAGAGAGGATTCGTGAGATGGGACCGGGGAGAGGGGAAGGGGGTTAGATCTGTAATGGAAAAGGGGAAGGAGAGGGGAAGTGGTGATCTGTGGTGAATGGGAGTGATCTGTATGGAGAGAGGAGAGGGAGAGGGAGAATGATCGGTGGTGGGAGAAAAAAGGGTGAAATAGTCAGGAGGAGGTATCTGTTGTGAAGGGAGATATGAATGATCAGTTGAGGGTGGATTGGGATGGGGAAATTGAAATGGGAGAAGAATGATGTGGTTTGTTGGAAGTTTGAGTATAAAGCAGTGGACAAAAGGAGGTGGTTGGTCAAGAAGACCTGAGACCATCTGGGATGATAGTTTTTCACTTGATTGGCATTGTATTCACCAGCAACAATGATTGGTAGGAGTGGCGAGTGAAAGATTGTTTACAGTCAAACTACTTGCTGATTCCAGCATAACTTGTTTTATTTCTGATTTCCAATTTCTGTGGATTTTTTTCTTTTTAATTGTACAAAGAAACAGGCGCAGAAGTAGACCAGAGTGACCAGCAAACGTGATCTGCCATTTAGTAAAATCATACCTGATCCAAATTCCAAACAAGACCCCTCTCTTCTCTACACCCCTTGACTCCCTTGTAGTTTTAAATGTATGTTCATCCATGTCTTAAATATATTCCGTAACTCTCCCTCGACATTCCATGGGAGTTGAGAATTCCAAAGATCCATAATGCTCTGAGTAAAACAATCATCTTCATCTCTGCCTGCAGTGAGCCCCTTTGAGAAATTATGACCCCTAGTTCTAGTGTCCACACTGATGAGTCCATCTTTTCAGCATCGTCCCTGTCAGTCCTTCTCAGAAAATAACATACACATAGACTTTCTTCCCTTGAAGCAGGTACACTAACAACATTTAAAAGACACTTGACAGGCAAATGGTGAAGAGCAAGGTTCAGAGGGATATGGGCCAACTGTGGGCTAATGGGATGAGCTTAGATAGCCATCTTAGCCGGCATGGGTCAGTTTGGCCATGGGACCATTTGCCATGCTACATTACTATATGACAGTATGTTTCAATAAACTCGGCTCTGATGTATCGAATCTCCAGCGAGTAAGGGTCCGGCATTCACAACACTTCATCATGTGTCAGCTCATCCTCCCAGCATTCAACCTCGTAAATGTATTCTAGTCTACCTCCAATGTAAGTACACACCTTTTAAGTGTGCCATGAGCAGTAAATCCTTGGTCATTTCGTCTCCCTCCGTAACTCCTTGGTCAATTTGTCTTCCTCCGTAACTCCTTGGTCAATACGTCCCTTCCCACGCAAACCACCCCCTCCACTGGTACTTTCCCTTGCAACCGCAGGAAATGCTACACTTGTCGCTTTACTTCCCCCCTCGACTCCATCTAAGGCCCCAAGCAGTCTTTCCAGGTGAGGCAAAGGTTCACCTGCACCTCCTCCAACTTCATCTATTGCATCCGCTGCTCTAGGTGTTAACTGCTCTACATTGGTGAGACCAAGCGCAGGCTTGGCGATCACTTCGCCCAACACCTCCACACAGTTCGCATTAACCAACCTGATCTTACGGTGGCTCAGCACTTCAACTCCCCATTCTGAATCCGACCTTTCTGTCCTGGGCCTCCTCCATGGCCCGAGTGAGTCCCACCGCAAATTGTAGGAGCAGCACCTTATATTTCGCTTGGGTAGTTTACACCCCAGCAGTATAAACATTGCATTCTCCAATTTCAGGTAGTCCTTGCTTTCTCCCTCCTTCCTCTCCCCTTCCCAGCTCTCGCACAGCCTACTGTCTCCGCTTCTTCCTTTCTTCTTCCCGTCCCCACCCCCACATCAGTCTAAAGAAGGGTCTCGACCCGAAATGTCACTTATTCCTTCGCTCCATAGATGCTGCCTCACCCGCTGAGTCTCTCCAGCACTTTAGTCTACCTTTTAAGTGTGCGGTATGTTGAGGGTTGTATCTTAGGGTTGTGGATTGAGGTTGTATGAGGATTGTGGCTATCTTAGTGAGGCAACGTCAATGCCAAAGTCTGACAGTCCATGCAATGAAAGCAGAGCAGTGTTCTGATCTGTCACTGTTTGTATTGTCTATGAGTGTGCTCACATTCCAGGTCCCAAACTTCATATTGTAGATTGAACATTTCTGTGTATTTTAAAATAGGGTTACTGTTGCACATCAGTAACCACGTGGGCTTCACAGATCAAGGTCCTTATACAGTGGCAAGGGAGCCAAAAATGATAGGAAACCTGCCCCTGCGCTGACAGAACAAAAGGAATGAGGGACGAGAGTAGATGAGATCACAGTGGTGTTGGACGGTGCGAACATAATTGAAGAAAAGTGTGGAATAACACGCACAAAATTATGAGGTAAATTTTTTTTTCAAAAACCTGGGAGATAGAATGACAATTACAGGTGAGATGATGACTGAAGTATTCTGAAGAGACTTATTTAGTAGGGAATGGTAGAGCTGTGAGAAAATATTAAATATTATATAAGATGTTCATCCACTACAGATCCTCTCCGGGTTACAAATGTCCAACTTGCAACACCTCGTTTATTGAGAGCACCAGCAGGATGAATAGAGATTAATTTGCGAGCTGCATTGTTTAGTTTACTTTTGTTTTTAGTTTAGCTTAAATACAAGAATTTCAGTTTAGCAAAGTTAGTTAGCAAAGAATTTCACTGTGACTTGTCACATGCGACATAAAGTATTCAATTCAATAAAGTATTCAATACAGCATAGAAACAGGACCTTTGGCCTACTGAATCCACACCAACTATTGATCGCCCATTCACAGTAGTTATATATTATCCCACTTTCTTATCTACTTGCAATTTTACAGGGGTCAATTAACTGACAAACCCGCATGTCTTTGGGATGTGGGAGGAAACCGGAGCACTCGAAGGAAACCCACACAATCACTGTGAGAACTTGCAAACTTCACGCACGCAGCATCCAAGTTCAGGATCAAACCAGGGTCTCTGCAGGGTGAAGCAATAGCTCTACCAACTGTGGCACTATACCGCCCTTTGTCACTATAATAATGTCATGTCGATCAATGAGAAAAAAGACGCAGGATTCTTGTCAGGATAAAATATCTAAATCTAAGAACATTGTTGTATAATTAACTATTTAAATTACAAGAAGAATGGAATCTCTTCAGAAAAAAAACTTCTCTTATGATGGTGAGAAAAATCCTAGCCAATACTTAATATACTGAAGATAGACACAAAGTGCTGGAGTAACTCATCGGGTCAGGCAGCATCTCTGGATAAAGGATGGGTGACACTTAATATACACTTTGTTTCATTTTAAATGTCACTGCTGGTGTTTCCTTTGAACAATGACTGAAATCCCTTGTGCATAGATTGTTTCTGTCAACAAAAACCTTAATTAGTGCCAGAGGGACAGTTTATTCAACACTGCAAGTTTGTGTCTCGCACACAAATCACTCGGGGAGATCTCTTCACTGACAACTTGCAAAGAAGATGGTTGCATAGGATAGAATAAATAAATGAATGAATGTTTATGAATGAATAAGTTTATTGTCCAAGTATATTCACATACAAGGAATTTGCCTTGGTGCTCCGCCCACAAGTGACAGCATGACATACAGTGACAGTTAGGAATGACACTTAAAATATTAAACATTAATATAAAACATTATTGATTAAACATGTGAATTAAATAAGATACCAGAGCAAAAAGAGGCTACAGATTTTTGGTTATTGAGTAGAGCTACTACTCGTGGGAAAAAAAGCTGTTTTTATGTCTGGCTGTGGCAGCTTTGACAGTCCGGAGTCGCCTTCCAGAGGGAAGTGATTCAAAGAGTTTGTGGTCAGGGTGAGAGCGGTCAGAAATGATCTTACCTGCTCGCTTCCTGGCCCTTGCAGTGTACAGTTCATCAATGGAGGGAAGATTGCAGCCATCAACCTTCTCAGCTGGGGGTTACACAAAAAGCTGGAGAAACTCAGCGGGTGCAGCCTCATCTAAGGAGCGAAGGAGATAGGCGACGTTTCGGGTCGAGACCCTTCTTCAGACTGGTCAGGGATCAGGGAAACGAGAGATATAGACAGTGATGTGGAGAGATAAAGAACAATGAATGAAAGATATGCAAAAAAGTATTGATGATAAAGGAAACAGGCCATTGTAAGCTGTTTGTGGTGTGAAAATGAGAAGCTAGTGCGACTGGGGTGGGGGGGGGGGAGATGGAGAAGGAATGTCAGGGCCCGAGGGCTGAGGGAGAGGTGGGGGGGGGAGGGGGCAGTCTGGGTTAACCTTCTCAGCTGATCAGACCATTCGCTGCAGCCTCCGGGTGTCGTGCTTGGTGGCTGAGCCAAACCAGGCCATGATGGAGAAGGTGAGGACAGACTCTACGATGGCCGTGTAGAATTGGACCATCATTGCCTGTGTGGTCCAATTCTGGTGGAGACCTGGTGTGCCAATTAACACCCTCTCTGTCATACCACAAGGCAAATGTTGAATGTTGCTGAAAACCTGATGAATGCCTGTATACACTGCTAATGGATGCTTGAAGCATATCCTCGGGAATGTCTGATCCTTGATATTGGGTAGTCTGGATTAGAGGGTGGGCTGATGGAGTACAGTGACAAAGTCAAAATTAATTGGGTTGGTTCAGGCTGAGCATTGTTCCCTGAGTTGCTGTTGTCAAATTATTTTTTTTCTTTTGCAAGTGATGTTAGTGAGTTGTGGAGTTCCCACTCCAAGTACAGTCCAAGCCACGTGAGAGATATCAGCCACTGTTTGCTGTCTGCCATTGATGTCAAACTGCTACATTTTATCTTCTCTTTTCTTTCCAAATGTACCCCTTTGAAAAGCTATTGACCTCATACCGCCTAGACAGTGCCCTCCATAATGTTTGGGGACTATGTATAAACACAGCTGTAATTTCTACATGGTGAATCCAAAATGTATAAAAATGGCCGTTATTAAAATCTGACAATGTGCACTATAGCCACGTGATCTTTTCTATTACAAATCTCATTCATTGTGGAGTACAGAGGCAAATAAATAAATGATGGGTCTTTGTCCCAAACATTATGGAGGGCACTGTATGTGACTCAGACTCCAATTAATCTGATAATTGCTCTTGTTAAGTCCCTTGTGACATTTGCTCCACTAAAGGAGATGCATTAATGCAAGTTGTGTGGGAAAGAAAGTGTTGCTCAGCTACTTTGGGGCTCAGCTGTGTTTCAAACTGTAGCACACTTAATCTTTTTATAGCTGGTTGTTAGGATCAAGTCTAATTCCTGAGGCTCAGAAGCAAACCAAAAATCAGAATTGTATAACAGTTAGGAACAGGCATAGACCATTCAGCCCCAACGAGGCTCATAGCTGATTTTATTACCATCTCAACTCTGCGTTCCTGCCTACTTTTATTAACTTTGCCCTGTTCCCCCATGCCCCCATCATGCTTATCAAAAGTTTGACCATTGCCTCAAAGCTATTCAAAGACACTGTTACAACCATCCCTTGAGGAAGAGTTTCAAGGATGATTGTAACTCAACCTTTATTTCTGATTTTAAACAGTGATCCCTGGTTCTAGAATCTCCCACAAGAGGAATCATCCTCTACATATCTATGTCACAAGCCAATGAGAAGCTTGGCTGACAGTCCGGACAGTAATGATGGAGTGGAGGCTTCTCTATGCCGAACCAGGCCTACCTAGTCATATGGTTCTCAACTGATTATTGGGTGAAGACACAAGGAACTGCAGATGCTGAAATTGCTGGTGTAGCTCATCAGATCAGGCAGCATCTGTGGAGGGAAGGGGTGAGTGTCCCCTCCATTCCTATCCATTCCCTCCACAGATGCTGGCTGATCCTCTGAGTTACTCCAGCATTTGTGTTTTACCGATAATTAGGTGGTCTTGTGTTCATTATTTGAAATTGCATTATTAATTAACAAACTGCTGAAGAACGCAGCGGGTCAGGCGGCGACTGTGGAGGGCAATGAGTTACTCCAGCAGTTTTTCACTCAGGATTCCAGCATCTGATTTTTCTTGTGTCTACATTGTTAATCATTTGCTTCCAGATATATTTCCACTCTCCCATGGCTTTCATCGTACAGTGCTTCAGGGCAAGAAAATAATGTATTCATATTTTGAAAAGCAGCAATAGCTCGCAAGGCTAGTATTTATTTCCTGACCTTATTGTTCCTAAGTGATGTTGAACTGCAGCAATTCTCATGTTGAAGTTACTCTCACTAGGCTGTTGGTTTTCACAGTCCCAGCCTATTCAAGGGACAGCAAGTTATTTCCAAGTGTGGCTTGGGCCTCTTTGCAGCAGTATTGCCAAGCACTTGCAGCCCTTGTACTCCTTGAGGGTACTAATTGCAGGTTTACAGGTGCTGTAGTGCACACACAGGCACGTAACTGCAGAGCAATTGGCAAACACTGCTGACCCTGTGTGCCAACAGTGGAGGGAGTGAATGTTTTGTATGCATGAGGTAGTTGTACTGTTTATGTGTACACGGAGGTTTACACATATTTAACAGTCTACAGTGCTTGTTATATGGGGTGGGCTAGAGGTTCACTCCGATTATGTTAACTCTGTTCCTCAGTTTTGGGATTGTTATCTGTGTCTGTATTAGGCAGCATGTGCAGAGACTTAGTGTTTCACGTTAATGATCTTACATATTTTGCTTACTAAATAGTTGAGCCTTACTTGTTGAGGGAGTCACAAGTAGTCAACTGTTCTAATTATTAGCCCGGTGTCTGAGCTGCAGCTCTGCGAATCGCCGTTTTGTCTCTCAGTTAACAATAATGTAATTCTTTTAAAAACACCCTAGTCGTTCTATTAGTTCCAAAGTTGTCTTGCTGAGTCTCATTGTCTGTAACTCGTTTTTGCCTAGTCCCCCAGCTAACAGTGGCATGTTTCCTTTATCACGTTACTTTTTTGGATCTTTCATTAATTTGTTCTATATCTCTCTATATCACCGTCTATATCTCTTGTTTCCCTTTCCCCTGACTCTCAGTCCGAAGAAGGGTCTCAACCCGAAAAGTCACCTATTCCTTTTCACCAGAGATGCGGCATGTCCCGCTGAGTTACTCCAGCTTTTTGTGTCTATCTTTGGTTTAATCCAGCATCTGCAGTTCCTTCCTCCCACACTCCAAAGACGTACAGGTATGTAGTTTAAGTGGCTTGGTGTATGTGTAAATTGTCCCTAGTATGTGTAGGATAGTGTTAATGTGCGGGGATCGCTGGTCAATGGGCCAAAGGGCTTGTTTCCGTGCTGAATCTCTAAAACTATAAACTAAAACATCATTCTTTATTGTGTAAGAAGGAACTGCAGATGCTGGTTTAAACCGAAGATGGGCACAAAAAGCTGGAGTAACTCATTCCTTCTCTCCAGAGATGCTGCCTTCCCGCTGAGTTACTCCAGCATTTTGTGTCTACCATCATTCTTTATCAGTTGATTTGGATAAAATCTTGAATTCCCACATTTCTTGCATGGTCATCGATTTTAAAATAACTGTCAATGTATTTAGTTTAATTAGCTGCTATTATTGGTGCAGAGGTTCATGTTTCATCAGTTATGATGGAAAGACAACAAACTTTATTATTTAAGAGAATGGAATCTGAAGAAGGGTCCTGAACCAAAGCATCACCCATCCTTTTTCTCCAGAGATGCTGCCTGACACGCTGTTACGCCAGCATTTTGTGTCTATCTTTACCATTTGATGCTGTAACTGTACTGCCACACCTTCAATATCCTGAACGGTGAGGGACGTCATTCATCACTTGAAACAAAGTGCTGGTGGATCTCAGCGGATTAGGCAGCATTTGTGGAGGGAATGGACAGACGGCGTTTCAGGTCAGGATCTTTCTTCAGTTCCCTCAGCATTTGTGTTGTCATTGCCCATCTCTTATGTCTCTATTCATCGCTTTTAGTCGGTGTCATAGGTTTTATCTAATAATGACCTGTCCCTCACGGTTCTTCCTTTCAAACTTACTTGTCATAACCTCCAAATTAACAAATTTAAGATTTACAGTTGTTTATTTTTATTTTCTTAATTGTCTCAAGTTTTTAGTATCTCTCCTGTCCTTTTGCTGTAAAGCCCATTTGCCCGCTCGGCGAGGATTTGTTAAAATAGTTTAAATTGCAATTCAAAGTGGGATTTTCCTGGCATATTCGTGACTGAATATTTCAATGAATGTTCTGGAATTTGTTTCTCAGCATCATTAATAAAATCACTCAATGGAAATTTTGGTCAGTGTTTTGTTGCAGGCAATTGGATAGCTTTGTGAAAATCTTCAGTGTTTATGTTAGACTAGGCTTGTGACAACATGCAGAACTGGTATCTGAGAGACGGAACTTGTTGCTGTGATTGTGTTTGGAGCTGTTGTTGCACAAATGTTAACTCAGCAGTCACGCAATCTCTGCAGCACGTAAATAGATGACAAAACCTGAAAGCACCTCCTACTCCCAGCAAGAACGCTGTGCAGTGATACAGAAAGAGGTAGAGAGGTCCTGGCTGCTACTCTTAATACACACCGCACCAACAACTTCTTTACGTCCCAACTTGGGTAATGCTATTAAAAATGGTGCCTCGCCTGCAAAAACAAATAACTAAATCTCAGCTACTCATAAGCTATCATCAGGCATCTGTAGTTTTCTAGTTAAAACATTAAACAGTGCAGCATAGGAAAGGTCCTTCGGCCCATAATGTCTGTGCCAACTGTGATGCCAAATTAAACTGCCAATCTACCTGTCCATGAGCTATATCTTAGTTTAGTTTAGAGATACAGCGCGGAAACAGGCCCTCGGCCCACCGAGTCCGCACTGACCAACGATCCCCGCACATTAACACCATTCTACACACACTAGGGACAATTTTACATTTATACTAAGCCAATTAACCTACAAACCTGTACGACTTTGGAGTGTGGGAGGAAATCAAACATCTCGGAGTAAACCCGTGCGGTCAAGGGGAGAACGTACAAACGTACATACAACACCTTAGTTGGGATCGAACCCAGGTCTCTGATGCTGTAAGGTGGCAACTTACCGCTGCGCCACCATGCCACGATCTCGCTGTTCCCTTCCTGTTCCTATATGTGTGAAAGCTGCTTAAATGCTGCTATTGAATCTGCTTCTACCTCCTCCCCGGCAGTATCGTTTAGGCACTCACCACTCTGTGTAAAAGCCTTGCCACGTAAAACTCCTTGATTCTTATCCTCTCTCACCACCCATATTTCCAACTGATCTATATCCTGCTGATTCTGGCGAGACACTCTGCAGTGGGTAAAATTTTGTTGGTTTTCATTGAGTTCAAGGCACATATTTGCCACTGAAAGAATGATCATACTTAAAGAGAAAAACAAATTTGATTCAAGGCCATTCACAGTATTGCCGAGCACAAAAAGGCCAGTGAAGCGTCTTCAAAGTGAAATCAATATTGTAATATAGAAATATGGCAGCCAATTGTAGCACAGTTAACTGCCGCTGAATTAATTAGCTCTTTTCTTTTTAGGTTTATGAATAACAGACCTCCGGCTAATTCCCGGTATCAGCCCACTGCCTACGAACATGCTGCAAACTGCTATACACACGCAGTAAGTACTCCCTCTACTGCCTGGGCTTCTCCTTGGGGAGAGGAGAGTTGGGCATGAACGCTGTGCCTGCCATTTCTGTTTGAGATGAACAGAATAGCCCATCTTTATAAGCCACTTATGTTTGAGGAAAAACTCAGACTTCAGTTCCATGAGTACAGCCAACCTCAGCCAGCCTGCATGAGCATCCTGGGCACTAATGGGTTGTTGCTTCAGGTTGCTGGCTCCAAATCTAGGCGGCATGATTTTATAATAAATTAGTATTAACATCAGTCTTTTGGGGTTTTTTTCATAGAGAAGGAATTGTGCTTGTATAGTGCTTTACACAAAGCAAGTGGCAAATGGGTTATTCCAGAAAGCAATTGAAGTTTAATGAGAAATTGTTGGAGTAACATTTTGCATGAGGGCCTGAATGGTACAGCTCTGTAATACGGATAATATTGTGGCGGTAATATAACTGAAGCTTTGAATTGGCCAAAAGGCAGAAACTGCTAAAAACACTGAGCTGACCGGGCAGTGGTGTTGGAGAGGGAGCCTGAGTTAACGTGTTAGATCCTAAGCCTGTCCGGATTATTGGAAGATGAAAGAATGTTACTAAGCCAGCAGAAAGAAGGTTTGGGACAAGGAAATAATAAAAAAGCTGCTCAATAGAAAGCATGTGATTAACTAACACAATCACTGATGGTGTGGGACAAATTTAGGACAAACTAACGGGTCAGCAAAGATGGTCATGGCAGAGGGAGAAGGAAACATCTGACGTTTAACATGGTTGCAGCCGGGAGATGGTGAGCAGGAGCATATTATCTTATATTTTGGTAACAAAAACCTGAAACATGCAGCAATTTGTGAAGCAATGGAGGTGAAGGCTAACTGAATTTTGTTGAAAGAAAGTTCAATTGAGCAAACGTCTCCATTTTTACAATTCTAGCAGCCCCCTCCTAAACCAAGGTGCATGCGCTCACGCACACACACGGACGCGCACATGCACAGATACACTTGCACACATATACACACATTAGGACACATTAAATTACTCTTTTGTGCAAACTCTAGGGTCAATTTCTAAAATTCCCATCTTCTGCTCTGTCAGTTTTTGTCTGTAGCACCTTGTAATATTTTACTGTTAAAAGATCTTTATTAATTCATATTTTTGAAATGTTTCTCCATTAGTTAACCCAACTTAAAGTATGGCAGTGATCGAGTGTGGACAAGATGCTTCATCCATGTCCAGTCGAAGCATTTCTAACCACCATTTACGGTGGCACAAGAGACTGTACATGGAATCTGTAGCAAATTAGACAGAGCTGCTGGACGAACTCAGTGGGTCAGTGTACTGTACATATACTGGCTACTTCCCGATAACAGTCCAGATAAAGGGTCTCCACCCAAAGTATCTATTGTCCATTTGCCTTCACAGATACTGACTGACCGACTGAGTTCCTCCGGCTGCTCTCCTTTCTGTGCTGCAGCGAGCGTGTCATTGATTTGAGCTGAACCTTATACCTCTCACGCAAACATAGTGCAGTTTCCTGCTCAGGTCTCCGACTGTAGTTAGCTGAAACCCTGTACCTGCAATCACCTCCCATGGGACATACAGAAACCCTGCTCCAAGGGCAAAGGTAGCCATTAGAGATGTGGGAAAGTCATCAAAGGGCTGAGCTGATTGTGTTTTCGTTTCAGTTTCTCATTGTGCCAGCGATTGTGGGCAGCACGTTGCTTCACAGGCTGTCGGACGACCAATGGGAGAAGATGACAGCCTGGATGTACGGCCTGGGGCTTTGTGCACTCTTCATTGTGTCCACCTTTTTCCACATTATTGCGTGGAAGAAGAGCCACTTGAGGTAGGCTTCGCTAACATTGTCCATTTTACCCAAGGGTCAGTGTTTGTGTGTGGTCACAGAGTCCATGGCTGGGAGTTTGAACAGTCATTGACTGGATGATGCATCAGAGCAGATAATGCCCTCCATGTTAGTAGCAAGTTTTGCGGGTCACCAGGAGAAGCAGGTCTACCACATATCCCTTAACACAAGGGGTGCCATACAGTCATCCAGGAAATGCAGACCCACCATGGCAATGCCAGTCGTTAGGTAACTATTACATTAATTCGATATACCAGTACTTGGTTTCTAGCCTCCATGCCTTGGCAAGTCAAGTGCTCATCTAGATTATTTTGTGTATGTCTTGCCTTTATTAGTCCTTAGTGCTTTAGTTCACTTTTTTTCAGGGTTAATTTCCATCTGCCATTACTCTGCTCACCGCCCTAGTCACCGGCAGCATCCTGTATCTGTCATAGAGTCTTACAGCAGGGAAACAGACCCTTCGGCCCAACATGTCCATGCCAACCAAGAAAACGATTCTGCACTTTCATTCACCCAATCTATTCCATAATTTTATACAAATCTATCAAATCGCTCTTCAGCCTCCTGATCCAAGAAAGTCTGAGACTGCTCTCACGACCCCCTCACCCTTTACCCTTCCTCCCCTCAGCCCCCACCTCCCCTCCATGCACCCCATCCCCAGGACACAACTGACCTGAAGATGATTGTTCATGACTTTTTTTTGTCCCATTGACAGAACGATGGAACAGTGCTTCCACATGTGTGATAGAATTGTCATCTACTTTTTCATCGCATCTTCCTATGCACCATGGTGAGTGTTTCTCAAGTTTAAACGATCTTTCCATTCAGTTGGAGCTTGGAGAGGTGGCACGGACATGACTGGACACAGTTGGTCAGGACCATAGTCAGCCACAGAGCAGCTGAATGAATCCTGCACACCTTGGCTCTTAAGGAATAGTTGAGACCTAAAAATGCCACCTTTGGCACGTTAACGTGCAGTCCCAAATGAACTTGTGCGCGTGACTGAAGAGCTGAAGTACACAACTTTCCCCTCATTGTGACTGCTCGTTGCTGACAGGCTGGTGACTGCTCAGAGACTAACGGCTGATGTGGTACACTTGAAGTGTTTGGATATGGATGCATAAAGTTGCATTTGCACTCGGCGCTGAGTTAGCTGCAGAGGCAATCCAGTTATCACAGTGCGTCTGATCAAGAGGATGAAGTTAACAGTGGGCTGGTTCCTGTCTGCTCAGGAAAGGAATGAGTTTAACTCTCATGATTCTCACAGATGTAACGTGCTCTTGAAACCTCTGGGTGAGGAACAGTCATCACTGTCCGGTATTAGAGGGCTGTAATAACTGATAGCTCCACAGACTGTGCTGTCAAAGCAGACATTAACAGTCAACCTTCATCATCCACTGTGTACTATTAAACACATTCTGTCTGAGGTACCTTGTCATATATTTTGCAGGTTAAATCTCCGGGAACTCGGGCCCGTGGCTTCCCACATGCGTTGGTTCATTTGGATCATGGCAGCTGCTGGCACCATCTATGTCTTTTTGTTCCATGAACAGTAAGTAACTTCTCAATAAAATATTGAGCAACCTAGACCAACTGGTCAGCTTAACCAGCTGGCACTCCATCCAGCACATCGGATGCACTGCAACGACTAGCAATCCTCTGCTGCAGCATATCTCTGACCTCCATCACTGAGGACAAGAGAACACTAAGAACTTCACATCCCCTCCAAATCTCACCAACTCCCAGTCTTAGAAATAACACTTCCTTCCTTATTGCTGCGTCTAAACCCTGGAAATAACTACCCAATAACACATGGATACTTTAATCAGATAGATTTTGGTGGTGCACCATCACATTGTCAGGAGTGATCAGTGATGGACAATAAATGAGAACACAGTATGGTGGGAAACTCATCAAACTAGGCAGCATCTGCAGACCTGAACGTTCAATCCACAGATGTTGCCTTACCAGCTGAACATGTTCTGCTTTTCTGTCACATTTCGAGCATCTGTACTTTGCTAGTGCATGTCAAATAAACTGTGGCCCCGTCAACAACCCTCACATCGAGAGAACGAGCATTTAAAATAAAGTACTTCTCTGCCCGTTAGTATGAGATTGTGTCAGTACTCATGAATGTGCAAAGCTTGATGCAAGTATGGTTTACTGGACCATTTATGTTTCTTTTTCACAGGTATAAGATTATTGAGCTACTGTTTTACTTGACAATGGGCTTTTCTCCAGCTGTGGTGGTAGCATCAATGGTAGGTGGCACAAATAATTCTCTCACGTACTGTATGTGTGATTCACTAGCTCAGACACTTCAAGGTTAATTGCCCTCCCTGGGCATAAAACATTGTTAGTGTTAGAAACAATAAATTACTGAAGCTTTGACTGGCACATGCAGAGCTGCCATGTAGTATGGATTTTCCGTATTTTGTACGGAAATGTGATAAGAATACGGATGTACGGTTTTGCTTTGTAAAATACGGATTTTTTAAAAATCGTCCCGATATCCTGTTTTTTATCTTGCTGCTTAAAAAATGCAAGGATATAAAAAGTCATGCTGTAACTCTAAAAATTATAGCAGATTAAATCTATTAGTATTTTAAATTTCAAGATCTGGATGATTATTTTTGTAAGCTTTGATCTGCCTGCCCCGCTACAGGTTTAAACAATGCTGTCCGTTTAGCACTATGGGTTCTAATTATAGTGCTACCAGCTGGAGCGCTATTGCCTTTACACATAGCGCTATGGGCTTTACACAGCGTTATGGCCACAGCGCTATGGGTCACAGACTGTTCTGCGAGGGAGAAGGAGAGAGGGAGGGAGGGAATAAGAGGGAGGGAGGTGAAAATAGGGAAGGAGAGAGGGAGGGAGGGAGGGAGGGAGAGGAAGGAGGGAGAGAGAGAGAGAGTGAGGGCGGAAGAGAGAGGCTTCCAAAATGGCTTCTACATCATCATCTGGTGCTAAAAGCAGGAAGCAGCCGTTCAAACAGAAGTATACAAAGAGATGGCAATGAATGCACTGTCAAGTAAGGTGCGTAGAAGACATGTCAATTGGTAGTAAAGTTATGCATTCTTGTACTCTTACATGAGTATGACCGCACATAAAAAAACATTTTTTTCAGCAAAATGGCATCGCGTAAAAATACTGATTTCCTCAGGAAAATAATGATTTTCAGGTACTTGAATACTGAAATGCTCTGACAAACCTTGGCAGCTCTGCACATGTGCAACCTCCACAACTCCATGCCTCTGGATTGTCCCATCAGGCTGCCTGCACTTCATACAGGTCCCTTTAGTTCATTTCTAAGTTAATACCATGTGAAAACTGGCCCTTTGGCCCAGCTCGTCCATGCCAACAAAGATGTTTGCCTGCGTCTGTCCCATATTCCTCTAATTTACTGATTACATATGTTAAAGAAAGAACTGCAGATGCTGGGCAAATCGAAGGTAGACAAAAATGCTGGAGGAACTCTGGGTGAGGCAGCATCTATGGAGAGAAGGAATAGGCGATGTTTCGGGTTGAGACCCTTCTTCAGGCAGATCAGTCTCAACCCGAAACGTCACCTATTCCTTCTCTCCATAGATGCTGCCTCACCCGCTGAGTTCCTCCAGCATTTTTGTTTACCTACTGATTACATATGTTGAACATCAACGTTATACATTCACAGGGTGGTTAACTCTTATGTTGGTGATCGTACTGATCTTTCTTTCCCATACTTCATGGGTTGTTATTAGCAAGAATGTTTCCATGGTTACGGTATAAGTCAATGAAGTAATGTTGGAATGGGCAAAGATAGACACAAAATGTTGGAATAACCCAGTGGGTCAGACTGAAGAAGGGTCCCAACCCAAAATATCACCTATCCATGTTCTCCAGAAATGCTGCCTGTCCCGCTGAGTTACTCCAGCACTCTGTGAAACGTCACCTATCCATGTTCTTCAGAGATGCTGCCTGACCCGCTGAGTTACTCCAGCACTCTGTGAAACGTCACCTATCCATGTTCTTCAGAGATGCTGCCTGACCCGCTGAGTTACTCCAGCACTTTGTGAAACGTCACCTATCCATGTTCTCCGCAGATGCTGCCACGGGTCACGCTGAGTTACTCCAGCTCTCTGTGTGGATCTTTGGTATAAAGTAGTATCTGCATTTGTTTTTTATGACGTTAGTATAAATGTTACAGTGGGTTTGGGTTAATATTGCCCTCTTTCCCTGTGCAGCCAAACACTGATGGCATCCAGGAGTTGATGTGGGGCGGCATGCTGTACTGCCTGGGAGTGGTTTTTTTCAAAAGTGACGGCATCATTCCTTTTGCCCACGCCATCTGGCACATCTTCGTCGCCTTGGCTGCAGCAGTGCACTACTACGCCATCTGGAAGTACCTGTACCGGAGCACCGCCTCGTCTGTGTGGAGGGACTTCTGAGCTGCAGCTGGCCCTTGTGCTGCAGTGGTGGGTTTGTCTGGATGTTTGATGGCACAGGCCAGTGAAGAGCAGGAGGCAGCAGCTGTGCTCTACAAGACTTGAGTCGACCTCCAGCTGCGAATGAACACAATGCCGTTCTCTGGAGCCTGCGGAGACATTGAGACCGTCTTGAGGTGGGGGGTAGGGGTGGGCTTGGGGAGGGATGTTGTGGGCTTGCTTTTCAGATAATTCTTCTGAATCCAAAACCTTGTGTCTTCCTCCCGGCGCCCACTCCTCACGCACCTCAGCAACGCGCTGGAATTGCAAGATATCAGCGTGGCCTGATGGTGTCAATGTGATTGACTCCATGTCAGCTGTGCTGTGTTGGTGTTTGGGTTTTGGAAAGTGAAGCACAGTTTAGAATAAGTGCAAGGTGGAGTGGCTGAACAGAAACCAATCTGCAGGGTATTTTTTATAAGTAACTTAGTGACTTGTGGGCATTATACAATTTGACATGAACCTCCACTGGACATCAAACTGATACATTCCAGTTTAGTGTGGCTTTTATACCTCGCCTTTCATCAGAAAACCTCCGACTTGCCCAGTTGTTGGGGAAGGGCTTTGGGCTCATCTTTTCCATACATGTTTGCTGCTGATGAACTAATACTGTATTTCTGCGAGCACTTTGTGCCGCCTGGAGTGGTGAAGGGAACATATTTTTGGGAATCTCTCTCACGTGACAAGGGGTTTGTGCGAGTCTACGGCAACAGTATTGTAGTTTGTGTTCTGCCTGTTCCAGCGACAGGCTGCTGGTGAGGAACGCAACAAAAGCACTTTTGTTCTGGTTAGCCGCTGCCAGTCGCTGCTGATGGGCCAGTGGGTTAGCTGGCATCGCTGGAGTGTGGAGCAGGAGAGATTCTGATTACCTCATTTTGTAACCGGGCCGCAACCTGTCGTTGCTCCCTGTGTCCGTGGTCCCTGACCCCTGACCCCTGACCTGCTTCTCGCATTGCACTCTGCATTTTATATGGATACCAGGTTGGGCCGCCCAGTAACCCCTGGTTCCCCATCCATCCCCACCCCACCTCCAAAAGAGTATGTTAAACTTAAAGAATTAATGGTTTACATTTTATGAAAACTTTGTCCAATTCGGTGAAAGTATTTTTTATATGTAGCCAACTGATTTTTCAAAAGTGGCTCTTTCTAAATTGAACTAGGGTAGCAAGTTGGACTGGCACGATATTCCGGACCAAATCCTGGGCTGAGTGTAGCCATCTCCTGCTATTGGCCTTGTCCCACTGCATCCTAGCAAGAAGTATGCCTGAATTCCTCCCCGTCTGCTGTGGAGGTGGCCAGTCTGGTGCAGACTCACTGGGCCAGCACTGAGGGCTGCTGTTTTCACAGCAGAATCTGCTCACCATTCACGCTGGAACCTGGAGACTCTGGCACCACTTGTTTATCTGTCCTCACTGGGTGTGCTTAGAGAGGGCAGGATGGCAACTGGTGAGTCCACCAGCAGAGTGTGAACCACAATACCGTTCTAGGGTCACTGCTCCGACATGTGCCAAATACCTCAATGGTTGTCTTTAGATTTCAAAGGTGCTTTTTCTCATCAAAACTGAAATCCAGATGGTATTTTTAATAAACTGCTCGCTGTGAAATGACTGAGCTTGACTTTGAGGCAGGGGAGCAGATGTGGGCAGTTGGGGAATTACGAGACATTTCTCTCCAGGAGAGCATTGGGTCGAATGTAGTCGCTGGTTGGCATGATCATTAAGGCTTACGTTGCTTTAGCAGCTTAATACTAAATGATGGAACACACCAAGTAGTTCCAGGGACTCCGCTTGTGAGGTAACTGGGAGACAGCAAGATATTCTTACCTAGAAACTGTCCATTTCCAAATAGGATGCAAGTAATGGGGCACACTGGATAAAAGCATGATTCCAGGCCATCACTGCGACCCTGTCAGGCTGTGTGTGTGAGATGTGACCGAGTCGCGGCCTTTTGCCCAGTGTGTGCTGTCACTGGCTGAGCACCAACCGCAAGAGCAAATCATTCCCCTCACACGTTTCCGTCTGCTTGCTGCCGGGCTCGAGTGAGTAGCTGGTTCCCATGGTTCACACACTGGTGCTGGGCCTAGCCTTGGCCCATACACTAGTGCTGGGCCTAGTCTTGGCTCACACACTGGTGCCCGGCCTAGCCATGGCTCACACACTGGTGCCCGGCCTAGCCATGGCTCACACACTGGTGCCCGGCCTAGCCATGGCTCACACACTGGTGCCCGGCCTAGCCATGGCTCACACAATAGTGCCCGGCCTAGCCTTGGCCCACTCACTGGTGCTGGGCCTAGCCTTGGCCCACTCACTGGTGCTGGGCCGAGCCATGGCCCACACACTGGTGCCCGGTCTAGCCTTGGCTGGGTCTGGGTCATTGGCTCGCCTGTCAGGCTGGGGCTCGCTGGGTCTGGGTCATTGGCTAGCCTGGGTCAGGTTGGGGCTGGCTCTGGATGGGCCTGGGTCTGGCTATGTGACTGATGTGTGGGGGGAGCCAGCCACTGTCTGTCACAACTGGCTAAGTATTGGTGAACAGCAGGGCTGGCCAAATACTTTTGTGAAGTTGCTGAGATGTCGGCTCCTGATCTGTGCTCTTGTTTTAGCCAGGGTTTGTCTGTGTACAAATTTATTTTCTAAAGGCCGTGATTTCTGTGGGTGTCTATATTGGTTATGCCAGGTTTTGGTGCCAGGATATCTTTAACTTATTTTATATTCCTGATCCAGATGCTGTGATCATCAACTGTGAATAGATTGCTAAGTTTACAGGCAATGGCTGCTGTACACAGTGGCCGTGTACAGTGGGCTGTTGCTGCTGATGGACACTTTGTCTACTTGACTAGTTGTTGTAGCTGGTCAGACAATGCCTGAGCATCTGTGGTGTTGCTGGTGCTGCTCATGTTATGCCCTTGGGCTTTCACACAGAGGGTGTGCTGTGGACTACTGCTGTACCATGTCCCTCTGTGCAGCTGCTTGAAAAGGTGGTGTGCAATAGCAGAAGCTGTATAAAATCTGATCTTGTGCTGCAACAGCTGTGTATCCAGTGCTGTCCAGGAGCACCCTTCCTGTAGAGGTAAGTGGGGTTCATGCTACGATCTGTGTGATCCTCCTCTGGCCTTCCACCTCAGCAGCATGTCGTCTCATCTGCTGCCATTTGGAAAACTGAATGCTTTTTGAGCTGGTGAGCCTAGACTTTCCCCCAAGGCTGACCAGTGGTTAGTGCAGGGGCTGGCCTGTCCAGTTGGCCGTGCCTTACACCTCTAGCATGCTCCATGTTAATGCACTGTGTCCTGCTCCTATGGTGCGGACACACGGTCCTCTGGATCTGACACTGCACTGAGACCACTGCTGGCGACCAGCTCCAGCCAGCCAGCGTGCGTGTAGCACCACTCTTCTGCCTCGCCCACATTTTACACTCTGCTTGGATGCGGTTGTATGTTTAATTCCAGTCAATATATTCCTTCCTTTATTCAATCCCAATTGTGGGTGTGCGCTAATGTGTGAGGAGTTGATGTATTGAGCCTTTCGCTGGGAATGTATTGCAGATTTTCCACATAATAAACCAGATTGCACCTAAATAAGGTGTTTTGGGTGTGTGTGTTGTTTTATGGAGTGAGAGTGATACGGAGTAATTGCTGTACAGCCCCTGCCGTAACACACTCTGATTGGCAATCAATTGTGAATGGCCAGGAACTAACCCGAGAGGCACAGCACGCAGACACAGGAACCAACAACGACCCCGGTTTCAGAACTAAACGTTCCATGGTGGTTTCAGCGTGTAGATTATTGATTACATTTCTCTCTTGTGCAATGCCAATTCTAGCTGCGTGACCTTCCTTTAATCCTCCCGAGTTCACATTATTCTCCCAACCAGCCCCAGGGCACCAACAGTGTGAATGAGGCACAGAATGAGGCTGCCTTCACACAGAGCACCACCTTCTGGCCAGCTGCTGCTAGAGGAGCTGAGGCAGATCAGGGACGTTGCTGCTGCAGAGTGGAGAAGGGCGGAAGGTCCTGGCTTCAGCTGCACCTTCCACGGAGAAGCTCCCCATTCCATCCACACACGTCAACTCCCACCCACCCCCAGCTCCCTGCTCAAGGTTACCTGCACCTCCCTGCGTGTAAAGTTTAGTTAAACGGGCATTTCCACAGCTGTCAGTTAACCTGCGTGAAGAGACATTGTTCAGCTGAAGGTACACAAAAGGCTGGAGAAACTCAGCGGGTGCAGCAGCATCTAAGGAGCGAAGGAGATAGGCGACGTTTCGGGTCGAAACCCTTCTTCAGACTGATGGGAGGTGGGGGGTGGGGAGAAGAAAGGACAAAGGAGGATGAGGAGCCCGAGGGCTGGGGAGAGGTGGGAAGGGGAGGAGACAGCAAGGGTTAACAGAATTGAGAAAATTCAATGTTCAAGCCCAGAGGATGCAGACTCCCCAAGCGGAATATGAGGTGCTGTTCCTCCAATTTGCGGTGTTGCTCACTCTGGCCGTGGAGGAGTCCCAGGACAGAGAAGTCGGATATGGAATGGGAGGGGGAGTTGAAGTGCTGAGCGACCGGGAGGTCGGGTTGGTTATTGCGGACCGAGCGGAGGTGTTCGGCGAAACGATCGCCAGTTGTTCAGCTGAAGGGCCACTTTGAAGCAACTGCTTCACATCAGTGCTGGCACCATAGCACAGAACGAGGCCCTTCGGCCACCGCACCCATGCCAACCATCATGGTCAACCATGCTAATCGCTCCGGCCTGCCTGCATCAATTCCATCTCCTTGGGCCGTGCTAAATGTATCCTTCATATTCCTCTTTACACCGCCTCCCTTTCCTGATGCCCTCCCGTTCCATACACTTCTGCTTTGGGAAACTGGACTGTTAGGAGTTATGGGGAGAAGGCAGCAGAATGGGGTTGAGAGGGGAAGATAGATCAGCCATGATTGAATGGCGGAGTAGACTTGATGGGCTGAAACGCCTAATTCTGCTCCTAGAACTTATGAATCAGAAACCAGCTCTGTACCCTGTCTATGGCAGAGCGGGGAGAGGTGTAGGAGTTTGGGTGAGGTGGTGGGGGGGGAGTTTGGGTGAGGTGTGGGGGAGTTTGGATGAGGTGGATGGGGAGGAATTTTGAGTGAGGTGGATGGGGGGGAAGTTTGAGTGAGGTGGGGGGGGAGTTTGGGTGAGGTGGGGGGGAGTTTGGGTGAGGTGGGTGGGGGGAAGTTTGGGTGAGGTGGGGGGGGAGTTTTGGTGAGGGGGAGGAGTTTGGGTGAAGGCCCACAGTTGGCATTCAGCGTGAGCAAGGATGGACGCAAGGTGAAAATGGAGATACATGACTCTTCAGATATGGTCCAGACACAAAAGATTGCTGTTCATTCCCCTCCACAGATGCTGCCTGGCCCGCTGACTTCCTCCAGCTCTTTGTTTTTTTGTTGGAAGGAAGGTCAGACTGATCCACTGTGTGTTTCCAGAACTTTCTGCCTTTGTTTAGATTTTGCAGCTTTTATTTGGTTGCTGTTTGTGACTGACGTTGTACGAGTGCATTGAGAGCGAGCTTTGTTCTAATTCACTGCAGCTGCAGTTCTTGTGTCAGCCCTGTGTTTGCACGCAGGGACAGAGTGAGAACAGGGATGAGAGGTCAGCTGGCCGGAGGCTGCGGCAGAGCCTGGCACTGACCCTGGCTGAGGGCAGGCTCCTTGACCCTCGTCCTCACCTGTGCAAACCCCGGCAGGGCAGCAGCACCACCCAGGGGCTGGAGGACCACCCTGGAGCGGGAGGACCATTCTGGGGGACCACTCTGGGGGCGGGAGGACCGCCCTGGAGGACAATTCTGGGGCTGGAGGACCACCCAGGAGGACCGCTCTGGGACTGGAGGACCACCCGGGGTGGAGGAGCAGCTATTGAGGAACTCTCACGATCGCAGGCATTCCAACATCGCACGCCCCATAACCGTGTGTGATCAATGCAGTGGTCAGTCGGTGTACAGCAAGACCCCGCGAGGGGCAGCTTTGGCCAACCTGCTGCGACACAGAGAAAGTTCTCTGCCCTTCAATCCCAGCCCCACAAGATTCATTTCACACACATCACCACTTCATCCAAAGATGGGACTGTTGCCACAAGGAAAGGCTGGGACAGGGTGAAGTTGCCCTTGCCCTGGGAAGAGATGTCTCCATGGGCTGTCGCCAGTTCCTGGGTCAACCTTTGCGTCACTTACAAGTTTAGGTTCATTATTGTCACGTACACGGAGATACGGTGACGAGCTTTGTTCTGCACACTGTCCAAACAGATCAGATGATACTATACATAAATACAATCTTGTCAAACTCCAGTCCAAGTCTACTCTTCCCAGGTAGAGCAAAGGGGAAGATACAGAGAGCAGAATATAGTTCTCAGCATTGTAGCGCATCAGTTCCACAGACAAAGTCCAATGTCCGCAATGGGGTAGAGGTGGATTGGACAGTACCCTAGCTCATGGAAGGGCCGTTCAGAAGCCTGATAACAGAGGGGAAGAAGCTGTTCCTGAGTCTGGTGGTGCGCGCTTTCAAGCTTCTGTACCTTCTGCCGGACGGGAGCGGGGAGGAGGAGGAATGACCGGGGTGAGGCAGGGACAAGTCTTTGATGATGTCGGCTGCTTTCCTGAGGCAGCGTGAAGTGTAGATGGAGTCGATGGTGAGAATTGCAAATTCAATGCTAGCATTTATTTCAAGAGGACTGGAATACAAAAAACAGATGTAATGCTGAGGTTCTATAAGGCTCTGGTCAGGCTGCATTTGGAGTACTGTGAGCAAATTTGGACCACATATCTGAGGAAGGATGTGCTGGCTCTGGAGTGGGTCCAGATGAGGTTTACGAGAATGGTTTCAGTAATGAGTGGAGTAGAGGAAGGAGAATCTCAACCCAAAACGTCGCCTACTCCTTTTCTCCATAGATGCTGCCTCATCCGCTGAGTTTCTCCAGCATTTTTGTCTACTTCCAGGAAAGAGTGGATTAGCATATGATGAGTGTTTGACAGCACAGGGCCTGTACTTGCTGGAGTTTAGAAAGTTCAGGGGGAACTTCATTAAAACTTACAGAATAATGAAAGGCCTGGATAGAGTGGACGTGGAAGGGATGTTTCCACTGGTGGGAGAGTCTAGGACCAGAGGTCACAGCCTCAGAATTAAAGGGCGCTGTTTTAGAAAGGAGGTGAGGAGGAACGTCTTTAGTCAGAGGGTAGTTGATCTGTGGAACAAATGCCACAGAGGGCTGTGGAGGCCAAGTCAGTGGATATTTTTAAGGCAAAGATAGACACAGAGCGGGTGTCAAAGGTTATGGGGAGAAGGCAGGAAAATGGTGTGAGGAGGCAGAGATCAGCCATGACTGAATGGCGAAGTGGAATCGATGGGCTGAATGGCCTAATTCTACTCCTATAACTTGTGAGTCTGGTCTGTGTGATCAACTTGGCTACATCTACAACTCTCTGTGATTTCTTACAGTTTTGAGCAGAGCTTTTCCCAAACCTGAAATGCAACCCGACAAACGCTCTCTGTCAAAGATTGCTCTCTATGCTGCATCTGTAGGAGTGTGTAAGAATAATTGGAGACATGCGGAATTACCTCAGTCTCCTAAGGAAGTAGCGGCATTGGTGAGCCTTCTTGGCTGTTGCTTCAATGTGGTTGGCTGGGACAGATGTCTCCTGATATTCCCGTTTACTGGGTGCTCTGAAGTTGTGAGGTTTTGTGGAAGGTTCTGGGTTTCAGTACAAATACTGTCTGACCCGCTGAGTTACTCCACCACTTTGTGTCTATTGGTTTGTTATTGTCATGTGTGTAGTGCTGAGATACAGTGAACTATCCAGACAGCCCCTGGCCTGTTGGCTTTGGATCAGCTGATGGAACAAGCTGATGGGTTGAACGGTCGAGTCTTTCATTCCTTCTCACCGGCCCTAACCCCACCTTCTCTCAGCTCCCTCATCCTTGCTCGATCCATCCTATTGCCCTCTGTCTCAACCAGCTTTGTACACAGCTGCTGTGGCCCAACCAGACTGAGCAAAATCTCCCAGTGTCTAACTCCCTGTTTCTATATGTGTCCCTCAGTCCACAACCTGCCCTGATACTTTCAAAGTTATCGAACTGAACTCCTGGGTCTGTTCTGCTGCCGAGGTTCATGCAAAACAAAGTGGATCTCTGAAAAATAAATTGCTCGATGAATAATTTATACGAAACAATATGATGGAACTTTATTCATCTCAGGAGGGAAATTGGTCTGCCAACAGTCATAAAGCACAACAAGGATTGGGGATGTGCAAAGATTTAGGGTGGACTGGGGAGGGGGGGGGTGTCAGTCTCAGTCTACCCCACGGGAGAAGGGGGAGGAGTTGTACAGTTTGTCAACCACAAGGAAGCAGGATCTCCTGTGATGCTCTGTGCTGCATTTTGGTGAAACCAAGATTCTGAGACCTGCAGGTACATTTAGCTTGCCATATGTACGAAAAATTACAGAACTGAGGTGGACGGATAAAGTTGAAATGCAGAATGATTAAAGAACAGAATTGACCCAAGCCGAGTCAATGGATATTTTTATTGTGGAGATTGACAGATCTTGCAAGCATGTCGGGGGTTACGAGGAGAAGGCAGAAGAATAGGGTTGAGAAGAAAAGATATGCAAGCCGTGATTGAATGGCGGAGTAGACTTGATGGGCCGAATGGTCTAATTCTTCTCCTATCACTTATGAACTTCTGAAGGGCTGGATGGTCTCTTGCATTTGTCTCTCTTGCACGGCTCTGAATTGGCAGCAGGTGGCAGTAAGGAGCCAGGAACTGGGGGGGGGGGGGGGGGGGGGGTTCCTGGTGCAGGTGAGGATGGGGCGATGGTGAGTTTCCATTCACCTCGTGTTTTAACGCAAGTCCGTCAACACTTGGGGAGACCTTGTCCTTCCCGCCATCTGTACACATCCAAATATCATGTTTTACATGAACGTAGAATAAAGGTGAAAAACACAAAAAGCTGAAGAAACTCAGGGGGTGCAGCAGCATCTAAGGAGCGAAGGAGATAGGCGACGTTTCGGGTCGAGACCCTTCTTCAGACTGAATAAAGGGGGTTGACACTAAACTCTGGAGTAACTCCGCTGGACAGACAACATCTGTGCAGAGAATGAATGGGGAACGCTTCGGGACGAGACCTTCTTCAGACTGGTGCTGGTTGGTGGCTGAATTGGAGGCTGGAAGGCACTGGTGACATTTCAGATCAAGGCGCAGCTTCGGGTGTTTGAGTCGGAGAAGGTTCCCGGGGAGGGGAACAGAGAGAGAGAGAGAGAGAGGTTTCACAACACAGGAGGCAGTAATGTTAGAATAGACGGGCTGCTACTGCAGGTGCCCGAGTTAGTGGGCGAATTAATGAATGTCACTTGGTGGGAGTCCTCTAGTGTTTCCGGGCAGAGGGAAGCGTGGACATGGAGTGTAGGGGAAACACGGAGTGTGCGGGAAACACGGAGTGTGGCGTAGATACGGAGTGTGGGGGAAACACGGACACGGAGTGTGGAGGAGACACGGACACGGAGTGTGGAGGAGACACGGACACGGAGTGTGGAGGAGACACGGAGTGTGGGGGAGACACGGACACGGAGTGTGGAGGAGACACAGAGTGTGGGGGAGACACGGACACGGAGTGTGGGGGACACATGGACACGGAGTGTGGAGGAGACACGGAGTGTGGGGGAAACACGGAGTGTGGGGGAACCACGGACACGGAGTGTGGGGGAGACACAGACACGGAGTGTGGGGGAAACACGGACACGGAGTGTGGGGAAAACACGGACACGGAGTGTGGGGGAAACACGGAGTGTGGGGGAAACACGGAC
The DNA here is from genome assembly GCA_963514005.1 of Raja brachyura. The sequence continues at coordinate 6,448,579 of OY740803.1, read as the reverse complement.
ACGGAGTGTGGGGGAAACACGGACACGGAGTGTGGGGGAGACACGGACACGGAGTGTGGGGGAAACACGGACACGGAGTGTGGGGGAAACACGGACACGGAGTGTGGGGGAAACACGGACACGGAGTGTGGGGGAAACACGGACACGGAGTGTGGGGGAGACACGGACACGGAGTGTGGGGGAGAAACGGACACGCAGCATGGGGGAAACACGGACACGGAGTGTGGGGGACACACGGACACGGAGTGTGGGGGAAACATGGACACGGAGTGTGGGGGAAACAGAGTGTGGGGGAGACACGGACACGGAGTGTGGGGGAGACACGGACACGGAGTGTGGGGGAGACACGGAGTGTGGGGGAGACACGGAGTGTGGGGGAAACACGGACACGGAGTGTGGGGGAAACACAGAGTGTGGGGGAGACACGGACACGGAGTGTGGGGGAGACACGGACACGGAGTGTGGGGGAAACACGGACACGGAGTGTGGGGGACACACGGACACGCAGCATGGGGGAAACACGGACACGGAGTGTGGGGGAGACACAGAGTGTGGGGGAAACACGGACACGGAGTGTGGGGGAGACACGGACACGGAGTGTGGGGGACACACGGACACGCAGCATGGGGGAAACACGGACACGGAGTGTGGGGGAGACACGGACACGGAGTGTGGGGGAGACACGGAGTGTGGGGGAGACACGGAGTGTGGGGGAGACACGGAGTGTGGGGGAAACACGGACACGGAGTGTGGGGGAGACACGGAGTGTGGGGGAAACACGGACACGGAGTGTGGGGGAAACACAGAGTGTGGGGGAAACACGGACACGGAGTGTGGGGGAGACACGGACACGGAGTGTGGGGGAGACACGGACACGGAGTGTGGGGGAGACACGGAGTGTGGGGGAGACACGGACACGGAGTGTGGGGGAAACACAGAGTGTGGGGGAGACACGGACATGGAGTGTGGGGGAAACACGGACACGGAGTGTGGGGGAAACACGGACACGGAGTGTGGGGGAAACACGGACAAGGAGTGTGGGGGAAACACGGAGTGTGGGGGAGACACGGACACGGAGTGTGGGGGAGACACGGAGTGTGGGGGAAACACGGACACGGAGTGTGGGGGAAACACGGACACGGAGTGTGGGGGAAACACGGACACGGAGTGTGGGGGAAACACAGAGTGTGGGGGAGACACGGACACGGAGTGTGGGGGAGACACGGACAAGGAGTGTGGGGGAAACACGGAGTGTGGGGGAGACACGGACACGGAGTGTGGGGGAGACACGGAGTGTGGGGGAAACAAGGACACAGAGTGTGGGGGAGACACGGAGTGTGGGGGAGACACAGACAAGGAGTGTGGGGGAAACACGGACACGGAGTGTGGGGGAGACACGGACACGGAGTGTGGGGGAGACACGGAGTGTGGGGGAGACACGGAGTGTGGGGGAGACACGGAGTGTGGGGGAAACACGGAGTGTGGGGGAAACACGGAGTGTGGGGGAAACACGGACACGGAGTGTGGGGGAGACACGGAGTGTGGGGGAAACACGGACACGGAGTGTGGGGGAAACACGGACACGGAGTGTGGGGGAAACACGGACACGGAGTGTGGGGCAAAACACGGACATGGAGTGTGGGGGAAACACGGACACGTAGTGTGGGGGAAACACGGACACGGAGTGTGGGGTAAACACGGACACGGAGTGTGGGGGAGACACGGACACGGAGTGTGGGGGAGACACGGAGTGTGGGGGAGACACGGACACGGAGTGTGGGGGAAACACGGACACGGAGTGTGGGGGAAACACGGACACGGATTGTGGGGGAGACACGGACACGGAGTGTGGGGGAAACACGGACACGGAGTGTGGGGGAAACACGGACACGGAGTGTGGGGGAGACACGGACACGGAGTGTGGGGGAGACACGGACACGGAGTGTGGGGGAGACACGGAGTGTGGGGGAGACACGGAGTGTATGGGGAAACACGGACACGGAGTGTGGGGGAGACACGGACACGGAGTGTGGGGGAAACACGGAGTGTGGGGGAGACACGGACATGGAGTGTGGGGGAAACACGGAGTGTGGGGGAAACACGGAGTGTGGGGGAAACACGGACACGGAGTGTGGGGGAGACACGGAGTGTGGGGGAAACACGGACACGGAGTGTGGGGGAGACACGGACACGGAGTGTGGGGGAGACACGGACACGGAGTGTGGGGGAAACACGGAGTGTGGGGGAGACACGGACATGGAGTGTGGGGGAAACACGGAGTGTGGGGGAGACACGGACACGGAGTGTGGGGGAGACACAGACACGGAGTGTGGGGCAAACATGGACACAGAGTGTGGGGGAAACACGGAGTGTGGGGAAAACACGGACACGGAGTGTGGGGGAAACACGGACAAGGAGTGTGGGGGAAACACGGACACGGAGTGTGGGGGAAACACGGAGTGTGGGGGAGACACAGAGTGTGGGGGAAACACGGAGTGTGGGGGAAACACGGAGTGTGGGGGAAACATGGACACGGAGTGTGGGGGAGACACGGAGTGTGGGGAAGACACGGACACGGAGTGTGGGGGAGACACGGACACGGAGTGTGGGGGAAACACGGAGTGTGGGGGAGACACGGAGTGTGGGGGAGACACGGACACGGAGTGTGGGGGAAACACGGAGTGTGGGGGAGACACGGAGTGTGGGGGAGACACGGACACGGAGTGTGGGGGAGACACAGACACGGAGTGTGGGGGAAACACGGACACGGAGTGTGGGGGAAACACGGAGTGTGGGGGAGGCACGGAGTGTGGGGGAAACACGGACACGGAGTGTGGGGGAGACACGGACACGGAGTGTGGGGGAAACACGGAGTGTGGGGGAGACACAGACACGTAGTGCGGGGGAGACACGGAGTGTGGGGGAGACACGGAGTGTGGGGGAAACATGGACACGGAGTGTGGGGGAGACACGGACACGGAGTGTGGGGGAGACACGGACACGGTGTGTGGGGGAGACACGGAGTGTGGGGGAACCACGGACACGGAGTGTGGGGGAAACATGGAGTGTGGGGGAAACACGGACACGGAGTGTGGGGGAGACACAGTCACGGAGTGTGGGGGAAACACGGAGTGTGGGGGAACCACGGACACGGAGTGTGGGGGAGACACAGACACGGAGTGTGGGGGAAACACGGACACGGAGTGTGGGGGAAACACGGAGTGTGGGGGAGACACGGAGTGTGGGGGAAACACGGACACGGAGTGTGGGGGAGACACGGACACGGAGTGTGGGGGAAACACGGAGTGTGGGGGAGACACAGACACGTAGAGCGGGGGAGACACGGAGTGTGGGGGAGACACGGAGTGTGGGGGAAACATGGACACGGAGTGTGGGGGAGACACGGACACGCAGTGTGGGGGAGACACGGACACGGTGTGTGGGGGAGACACGGAGTGTGGGGGAACCACGGACACGGAGTGTGGGGGAAACATGGAGTGTGGGGGAAACACGGACACGGAGTGTGGGGGAGACACAGACACGGAGTGTGGGGGAAACACGGACACGGAGTGTGGGGGAAACACGGACACGGAGTGTGGGGGAAACACGGAGTGTGGAGGAGACACGGACACGGAGTGTGGGGGAGACACAGACACGGAGTGTGGGGGAAACACGGAGTGTGGGGGAGACACGGACACGGAGTGTGGGGGAAACACGGACACGGAGTGTGGGGGAGACACGGACACGGAGTGTGGGGGAAACACGGACACGGAGTGTGGGGGAAACACGGACACGGAGTGTGGGGGAAACACGGACACGGAGTGTGGGGGAGACACGGACACGGAGTGTGGGGGAAACACGGACACGGAGTGTGGGGGAAACACGGACACGGAGTGTGGGGGAGACACGGACACGGAGTGTGGGGGAGACACGGACACGGAGTGTGGGGGAGAAACGGACACGCAGCGTGGGGGAGACACGGAGTGTGGGGGAAACACGGAGTGTGGGGGAAACTCGGTAACGGAGTGTAGGGGAAACACGGACACGGTGTGTGGGGGAAACACGGACACGGAGTGTGGGGGAAACACGGACAAGGAGTGTGGGGGAAACACGGATACGGAGTGTGGGGGAAACACGGAGTGTGGGGGAGACACGGACATGGAGTGTGGGGGAAACACAGAGTGTGGGGGAGACACGGACACGGAGTGTGGGGGAAACACGGAGTGTGGGGGAGACACGGACACGGAGTGTGGGGGAAACACGGACACGGAGTGTGCGGGAAACACGGACACGGAGTGTGGGGGAAACACGGACACGGAGTGTGGGGGAAACAGAGTGTGGGGGAGACACGGACACGGAGTGTGGGGGAGACACGGACACGGAGTGTGGGGGAGACACGGAGTGTGGGGGAGACACGGAGTGTGGGGGAAACACGGACACGGAGTGTGGGGGAAACACGGACACGGAGTGTGGGGGAAACACGGACACGGAGTGTGGGGCAAAACACGGACATGGAGTGTGGGGGAAACACGGACACGTAGTGTGGGGGAAACACGGACACGGAGTGTGGGGTAAACACGGACACGGAGTGTGGGGGAGACACGGACACGGAGTGTGGGGGAGACACGGAGTGTGGGGGAGACACGGACACGGAGTGTGGGGGAAACACGGACACGGAGTGTGGGGGAAACACGGACACGGAGTGTGGGGGAGACACGGACACGGAGTGTGGGGGAAACACGGACACGGAGTGTGGGGGAAACACGGACACGGAGTGTGGGGGAGACATGGACACGGAGTGTGGGGGAGTCACGGACACGGAGTGTGGGGGAGACACGGAGTGTGGGGGAGACACGGAGTGTGGGGGAAACACGGACACGGAGTGTGGGGGAGACACGGACACGGAGTGTGGGGGAAACACGGAGTGTGGGGGAGACACGGACATGGAGTGTGGGGGAAACACGGAGTGTGGGGGAGACACGGACACGGAGTGTGGGGGAGACACGGATACGGAGTGTGGGGGAAACACGGAGTGTGGGGGAGACACGGACACGGAGTGTGGGGGAAACACGGAGTGTGGGGAAAACACGGACACGGAGTGTGGGGGAAACACGGACAAGGAGTGTGGGCGAAACACGGACATGGAGTGTGGGGGAAACACGGACACGGAGTGTGGGGGAAACATGGACACGGAGTGTGGGGGAGACACGGAGTGTGGGGGAAACACGGACACGGAGTGTGGGGGAAACACGGACACGGAGTGTGGGGGAAACACAGACACGGAGTGTGGGGCAAAACACGGACATGGAGTGTGGGGGAAACACGGAGTGTGGGGGAAACACGGACAGGGAGTGTGGGGGAGACACGGACACGTAGTGTGGGGGAAACACGGACACGGAGTGTGGGGGAAACACGGACACGGAGTGTGGGGGAGACACGGACACGGAGTGTGGCGGAGACACGGAGTGTGGGGGAAACACGGACAGTGAGTGTGGGGGAGACACGGACACGTAGTGTGGGGGAAACACGGACACGGAGTGTGGGGGAAACACGGACACAGAGTGTGGGGGAAACACGGACACGGAGTGTGGGGGAGACACGGAGTGTGGGGGAGACACGGACACGGAGTGTGGGGGAAACACAGAGTGTGGGGGAGACACGGACACGGAGTGTGGGGGAAACACGGACACGGAGTGTGGGGGAAACACGGACACGGAGTGTGGGGGAGACACGGACAAGGAGTGTGGGGGAAACACGGAGTGTGGGGGAGACACAGACACGGAGTGTGGGGGAGACACGGAGTGTGGGGGAGACACGGACACGGAGTGTGGGGGAAACACGGAGTGTGGGGGAGACACGGACACGGAGTGTGGGGGAGACACGGAGTGTGGGGCAAACAAGGACACGGAGTGTGGGGGAGACACGGAGTGTGGGGGAGACACAGACAAGGAGTGTGGGGGAAACACGGAGTGTGGGGGAGACACGGACACGGAGTGTGGGGGAGACACGGACACGGAGTGTGGGGGAAACACGGACACGGAGTGTGGGGGAAACACGGAGTGCGGATGAAACACGGACACAGAGTGTGGGGGAGACACGGACACGGAGTGTGGGGGGGACACGGACACGGAGTGTGGGGGAGACACGGAGTGTGGGGGAAACACGGACATGGAGTGTGGGGGAGACACGGACACGGAGTGTGGGGGAGACACGGACACGGAGTGTGGGGGAGACACGGAGTGTGGGGGAGACACGGAGTGTGGGGGAGACACGGACACAGAGTGTGGGGGAAACACGGAGTGTGGGGGAAACACGGAGTGTGGGGGAAACACGGACACGGAGTGTGGGGGAGACACGGAGTGTGGGGGAAACACGGACACGGAGTGTGGGGGAAACACGGACACGGAGTGTGGGGGAAACACGGACACGGAGTGTGGGGCAAAACACGGACATGGAGTGTGGGGGAAACACGGACACGTAGTGTGGGGGAAACACGGACACGGAGTGTGGGGTAAACACGGACACGGAGTGTGGGGGAGACACGGACACGGAGTGTGGGGGAGACACGGAGTGTGGGGGAGACACGGACACGGAGTGTGGGGGAAACACGGACACGGAGTGTGGGGGAAACACGGACACGGAGTGTGGGGGAGACACAGACACGGAGTGTGGGGGAAACACGGACACGGAGTGTGGGGGAAACACGGACACGGAGTGTGGGGGAGACACGGACACGGAGTGTGGGGGAGTCACGGACACGGAGTGTGGGGGAGACACGGAGTGTGGGGGAGACACGGAGTGTGGGGGAAACACGGACACGGAGTGTGGGGGAGACACGGACACGGAGTGTGGGGGAAACACGGAGTGTGGGGGAGACACGGACATGGAGTGTGGGGGAAACACGGAGTGTGGGGGAGACACGGACACGGAGTGTGGGGGAGACACGGATACGGAGTGTGGGGGAAACACGGAGTGTGGGGGAGACACGGACACGGAGTGTGGGGGAGTCACGGACACGGAGTGTGGGGGAGACACGGAGTGTGGGGGAGACACGGAGTGTGGGGGAAACACGGACACGGAGTGTGGGGGAAACACGGACACGGAGTGTGGGGGAAACACGGAGTGTGGGGGAGACACGGACATGGAGTGTGGGGGAAACACGGAGTGTGGGGGAGACACGGACACGGAGTGTGGGGGAGACACGGATACGGAGTGTGGGGGAAACACGGAGTGTGGGGGAGACACGGACACGGAGTGTGGGGGAAACACGGAGTGTGGGGAAAACACGGACACGGAGTGTGGGGGAAACACGGACAAGGAGTGTGGGGGAAACACGGACATGGAGTGTGGGGGAAACACGGACACGGAGTGTGGGGGAAACATGGACACGGAGTGTGGGGGAGACACGGAGTGTGGGGGAAACACGGACACGGAGTGTGGGGGAAACACGGACACGGAGTGTGGGGGAAACACGGACACGGAGTGTGGGGCAAAACACGGACATGGAGTGTGGGGGAAACACGGAGTGTGGGGGAAACACGGACAGGGAGTGTGGGGGAGACACGGACACGTAGTGTGGGGGAAACACGGACACGGAGTGTGGGGGAAACACGGACACGGAGTGTGGGGGAGACACGGACACGGAGTGTGGCGGAGACACGGAGTGTGGGGGAAACACGGACAGGGAGTGTGGGGGAGACACGGACACAGAGTGTGGGGGAAACACGGACACGGAGTGTGGGGGAAACACGGACACGGAGTGTGGGGGAAACACGGACACGGAGTGTGGGGGAGACACGGAGTGTGGGGGAGACACGGACACGGAGTGTGGGGGAAACACGGACACGGAGTGTGGGGGAAACACGGACACGGAGTGTGGGGGAGACACGGACACGGAGTGTGGGGGAGACACGGACACGGAGTGTGGGGGAAACACGGACACGGAGTGTGGGGGAAACATGGACACGGAGTGTGGGGGAAACACGGACACGGAGTGTGGGGGAGACACGGAGTGTGGGGGAGACACGGACACGGAGTGTGGGGGAAACTCGGACACGGAGTGTGGGGGAAACACGGACACGGAATGTGGGGGAGACACGGACACGGAGTGTGGGGGAAACACGGAGTGTGGGGGAGACACGGACACGGAGTGTGGGGGAGACACGGACACGGAGTGTGGGGGAGACACGGAGTGTGGGGGAGACACGGACACGGAGTGTGGGGGAGACACGGACACGGAGTGTGGGGGAAACACGGAGTGTGAGGGAGACACGGACACGGAGTGTGGGGGAGACACGGACACGGAGTGTGGGGGAGACACGGAGTGTGGGGGAGACACGGAGTGTGGGGGAAACACGGACACAGAGTGTGGGGGAGACACGGACACGGAGTGTGGGGGAAACACGGAGTGTGAGGGAGACACGGACACGGAGTGTGGGGAAAACACAGAGTGTGGGGGAGACACGGAGTGTGGGGGAAACACGGACACAGAGTGTGGGGGAGACACGGACACGGAGTGTGGGGGAAACATGGACACGGAGTGTGGGGGAAACACGGACACGGAGTGTGGGTGAAACACAGAGTGTGGGGGAGACACGGAGTGTGGGGGAAACATGGACACGGAGTGTGGGGGAGACACGGACACGGAGTGTGGGGGAGACACGGACACGGAGTGTGGGGGAGACACGGACACGGAGTGTGGGGGAAACACGGACATGGAGTGTGGGGGAAACACGGACACGGAGTGTGGGGGAAACACGGAGTGTGGGGGAGACACGGACACGGAGTGTGGGGGAGACACGGAGTGTGGGGGAAACAAGGACACGGAGTGTGGGGGAGACACGGAGTGTGGGGGAGACACAGACAAGGAGTGTGGGGGAAACACGGAGTGTGGGGGAGACACGGACACGGAGTGTGGGGGAGACACGGACACGGAGTGTGGGGGAAACACGGACACGGAGTGTGGGGGAAACACGGAGTGCGGATGAAACACGGACACAGAGTGTGGGGGAGACACGGACACGGAGTGTGGGGGAGACACGGACACGGAGTGTGGGGGAGACACGGAGTGTGGGGGAAACACGGACACGGAGTGTGGGGGAGACACGGACACGGAGTGTGGGGGAGACACGGACACGGAGTGTGGGGGAGACACAGACTGTGGGGGAAACACGGAGTGTGGGGGAAACACGGAGTGTGGGGGAGACACGGACACGGAGTGTGGGGGAAACACGGACACGGAGTGTGGGGGAAACACGGACACGGAGTGTGGGGGAGACACGGACACGGAGTGTGGGGGAGACACGGACACGGAGTGTGGGGGAGACACGGACACGGAGTGTGGGGGAGACACGGACACGGAGTGTGGGGGAAACACGGAGTGTGGGGGAAACACGGACACGTAGTGCGGGGGAGACACGGAGTGTGGGGGAGACACGGAGTGTGGGGGAGACATGGACACGGAGTGTGGGGGAAACACGGAGTGTGGGGGAGACACGGAGTATGGGGGAGACACAGAGTGTGGGGGAAACACGGACACGGAGTGTGGGGGAGACACGGACACGGAGTGTGGGGGAAACATGGACACGGAGTGTGGGGGAGACACGGACACGGAGTGTGGGGGAGGCACGGAGTGTGGGGGAAACACGGACACGGAGTGTGGGGGAAACACGGACACGGAGTGTGGGGGAGACACGGAGTGTGGGGGAGACACGGACACGGAGTGTGGGGGAGACACGGACACGGAGTGTGGGGGAGACACGGAGTGTGGGGGAAACACGGACACAGAGTGTGGGGGAGACACGGAGTGTGAGGGAAACACGGACACGGAGTGTGGGGGAGACACGGACACGGAGTGTGGGGGAAATACGGACACCGAATGTGGGGGAGACACGGACACGGAGTGTGGGGGAAATACGGACACGGAGTGTGGGGGAGACACGGAGTGTGGGGGAAACACGGACACGGAGTGTGGGGGAGACACGGACACGGAGTGTGGGGGAGACACGGACACGGAGTGTGGGGGAAACATGGAGTGTGGGGGAGACACGGACACGGAGTGTGGGGGAAACAAGGACACGGAGTGTGGGGGAGACACAGAGTGTGGGGGAGACACGGGGTGTGGGGGAAACACGGACACGGAGTGTGGGGGAGACACGGAGTGTGGGGGAGACACGGAGTGTGGGGGAAACACGGACACAGAGTGTGGGGGAAACACGGACACCTAGTGTGGGGGAGACACGGTGTGTGGGGGAAACACGGACACGGAGTGTGGGGGAGACACGGACACGGAGTGTGGGGGAGACACGGACACGGAGTGTGGGGGAAACATGGACACGGAGTGTGGGGGCGACACGGAGTGTGGGGGAAACACGGACACGGAGTGTGGGGGAGACACGGACACGGAGTGTGGGGGAAATACGGACACCGAATGTGGGGGAGACACGGACACGGAGTGTGGGGGAAATACGGACACGGAGTGTGGGGGAGACACGGAGTGTGGGGGAGACACGGACACGGAGTGTGGGGGAGACACGGAGTGTGGGGGAGACACGGAGTGTGGGGGAGACACGGACACGGAGTGTGGGGGAAACATGGAGTGTGGGGGAGACACGGACACGGAGTGTGGGGGAGACACAGAGTGTGGGGGAGACACGGAGTGTGGGGGAAACACGGACACAGAGTGTGGGGGAAACACGGACACGGAGTGTGGGGGAGACAAGGACACGGAGTGTGGGGGAGACACGGACACGGAGTGTGGGGGCGACACGGAGTGTGGGGGAGACACGGACACGGAGTGTGGGGGAGACACGGACACGGAGTGTGGGGGAAACACGGAGTGTGGGGGAAACACGGAGTGTGGGGGAAACACGGAGTAACTCCGCGGGACGGGCATCATGGAGAGAATGAATGGGGGACGTTTCATGTCGAGATCCTTCTTCAGATTGAGAGTCAGGGGAGAGGGAGACGAGAGATGGAGACGGTGATGTAGAGAGATAAAGAACAATGAATGAAAACATGTAAACAAGTAACGATGATCGAGGATTGTTGGCTGCGGGTCGCTAATAACGAGTTGTAACAATGAAACATCAGGACGACAGACGGACTCGGGAGGGGGAGGGGGGGCTTGTTTTGGGAAGTGGTGACCGACAGGAGCTCTGGCTGACCGCTTGCTCCTCCCGTCCAGCAGAGGGCGCTGCGGTTGACAATTGCCCCCTCACTCCAGCAGAGGGCGCTGCGGTTGACAATTGCCCCCTCACTCCAGCAGAGGGCGCTGCGGTTGACAATTGCACCCTCACTCCAGCAGGGGGGCGCTGCGGGTGGTGATTTCCCCCTCTCGCCAGCAGGGAGCGCTGTGGGTGGTGATTTTCCCCTCTCTCCAGCAGGGGCCACTGCGGTTGGTGATTGCCCCCTCTCTCCAGCACGGGGCGCTGCGGTTGTCCACCCCTGGACCTTCTGTGAGTCTGGTTCAGGACCAGGGTCTTCCCGCCCTTCACATTCCAAGGTGATTCCCATCACCCCCCCTGGACTTTTGATGGTCACAAAATGCTGGAGTTACCCCATAGATTCCCATTATTTCTTTTGCCCAATGGTCCACGCATTACCCCCTCCCCTGGCTCTCTCCACTGGCTCTCTCCACTAGCTCTCACCCCTGGCTCTCTTCTCTCCCCTGGCTCTCTCCTCTCCACTGGCTCTCCTCCCTCCCCTGTCTCTGTCCTCTCTCCACTGGCTCTCCTCTCTCCACTGGCTATCTCCCCTGGCTCTCTCCACTGGCTTTCACTGGCTCTCTCCTCTCCACTGGTTCTCCTCTCTCCCCTGGCCCTCTCCTCCCTCCACTGGCTCTCTCGCCGGGCTCTCCCCCTCTCTCCACTGGCTCTCTCCTCTGACTCTCTTCTCTCTCCACTGGTTCTCCCTCTCTCCACTGGCTTTTCTCTCTCCCCTGGCTCTCTCTTCTCTCCACTGTCTCTCTCCCCTCTCCCATGGCTCTCTACTGCCTCGCCTCTCCCCCCTGGCTCTCCTCTCCCCCCTGGCTCTCCTCTCTCCCCTGGCTCTCTCCCCTCTCCCCTGAAGCAGGGGCTCGTCCCGCAACGCCCACAATTCTCCAGCCGCTTGTGTCTGGTTGCAGATTCCAGCAACTATATATTTTTTTATCTTCGGCTGATTGCCACTCCCTTCCGCCGGCAGAGAGGGCTCCGGTCGGATAAGGGATTGGATCTGAACCTCATCACCTCCCTGTCCACAGTTCAGTGATTCATTCAGGTTCCTCATGGGGGAATTCCTGACGATTGCTGTTTGTTCCCGCGATTTTATATCGGACTGGGCTTGTATTTGGCGCTACTCCAGGTGTGCAAATACCACTGGAGCAACTCAGCGGTCAGGCAGCATGTGTGAGTGAGGAAACGTCGTCTGTCCAATTCCCTCCGCTGAGTCAGAGTTCCTGCTGCCTCTTGGACGATGTGATTTGCAGCGAATGGTTTACGTGGTGTCCCTACATTGACTAGCGACATCTGCAACTTTCCACAACGTCAGAGCATTCCACAGCACTTCAGTCATCGAGTGTTTTAAAGTGAAATTTAGATCAAAACTCTGGCAGGCAGTCAGTCAGTCAGAACTCGGCATCCTGTAAATCACCACTAGATTAGCAGTGCATCCACAGACGGACATGTAGCTTCTGCAGGCGTGGTCGTGGCGCGGTGTGAAACTCCTGGTGCCAGTTATTTGCTTCTGGCTGAACAGGACTTGTTTTGTCCTGATGTGGGGCATGAAGTGTTTCTCTTTCTGCCCGACCTATGAGTCATTCCAACATTTCCTGTGTCTATAACTTGTTTTATTCCTAATTTCTGGGTTTGGGGCTTTTTATTTTGGTATTTCAGTGATAAAACTATGAAAGATCAGGGGCGGAAGTAGTCAGTCTGTTCCATGACCTTGTGTGGCCATTCAGTAAATTGAGGACGAGTCGCATCTCAATCTGGTCACCTCTCACCTGCTCTAACTCACAATCCCTGGAGCTGCAGGTAAGGCCAAGGACCAGCACATCAACTGCTGTCAATGGCGACTCAGTCACCTCCACAAATTTTATTGCATCTTTATCTGCAGCAGCTAACTGCTGACATTTACAGCAATGGTTATCTTAAAGCCTCAGTCTATTCTCTATCACAATTCTCCCTCAGTAATTTGAAGTATTTCCAGTTGCAATAGATAGCCATTATTCTGCAACATTGAGGAGAGACTGAAACATAGACTGCAACAGTCTATGAAAGTAAGCATGCAGGTACAACAGGCAGTGAAGAAAGCGAATGGCATGTTGGCGTTTATAACAAGAGGAATCGAATATAGGATCAAAGAGGTCCTTCTCCAGTTGTACAGAGCCCTAGTGAGACCACACCTGGAGTATTGTGCGCAGTTTTGGTCCCCTAATTTGAGGAAGGACATTCTTGCTATTGAGGGAGTGCAGCGTAGGTTTACAAGGTTAATTCCCGGGATGGCGGGACTTCTCATATGCTGAGAGAATGGAGCAGCTGGGCTTGTACACTCTGGAGTTTAGAAGGATGAGAGGGGATCTCATTGAAACATATAAGATTGTTAAGGGCTTGGACACACTAGAGGCAGGAAACATGTTCCCGATGTTGGAGGAGTCCAGAACCAGGGGCCACAATTTAAGAATAAGGAGTAAGCCATTTAGAACAGAGACGAGGAAACACTTTTTCTCACAGAGAGTGGCGAGTCTGTGGAATTCTCTGCCTCAGAGGGCGGTGAAGGCAAGGTCCCTGGATGCTTTTAAGAGAGAGCTAGCAGAGTCAGGGGATATGGGGAGAAGGCAGGAATGGGGTACAGATTGGGGATGATCAGCCATGATCACATTGAATGGCGGTGCTGGCTCGAAGGGCCAAATGGCCTACTCCTGCACCTATGGTCTATTGTAAACCAGATTGCCAGGAGACGGCAGCAGGTCAGGTAGCATCTGCAGAGGAAAAGAGAAGGTGGCATTTTCGGAGCGAGATTGTTTCTCTTCACCAGATGCTGCTCGGCCTGTGAGGATTTCCAACATTTTGCTTTTGTTTCCCAATGCTGGGATCGGGCAAGGCTCTGACACGCAAATTGGTTAATAAACAGGATAACTATGGGACACAAGAAACTGCAAGTGCTGGAATCTTGAACAAAACACAAATTGCTGGAGGATCTCAGCAGGTCAGGCAGCATCCGTGGAGGGGATGACTAATCCAGTCTAGGAATTTATTGGTGGGGTCTGAGCTGTTTGATAATTTGGACGAGGGGATGAAGTGTAATATGTTGGTGTTTGCAGATGATTCAAAGCCAGTGGGTGAGGAGGTTGCAAGCTTCAGACTAAGTGTGATCAGCAGCTTGGACAAGGTGTTACATGTGAGTGTGTGAGGTTGGCTGAGGGTGGTGCCAGTGTGCAGGCCAGGGGCATGTGAGCAGTAAAAGAGGTCAGGTCCTTGTCTCTGTGTGTCCCACCATGGAGGTACAGGGGAAGGACGGAGTGCAGAGATGGGACCAAGTCACAGCATGGAGTTATGACCAAGGGCCCACAACTTCCTTCCTCCTCAGACGCTGCCTGACCTGCTGAGTGTTGGTTTGTTTCAGGTTTGCAACATCTGCACGAGTGGCCCCTTGGGCCAGGGTTGTGGGCAAGGTGAGACCGCACCCTATCCTGGCCCCAGGTAGGAGCCCATAGCTGGGCGCCACGTGTGTGGGTGGGTGGTGGGCGTTGGCCCTTGCTGGGGGAAGGGGGTCCATTTATCCAAGTCGTGGTTTAGAATAACTGGTCAATAATACTTTATTTGATTAGTGCAGGCTGGAGCTGGTCGTGACCCAGACTGACAACGTTATACAACAACGTTAAACATTCAAACGAGCCAACGCCAACTTCATCTTCAAAATCCAGGGTTAATCCACTGTAGTCACCGACTGGTCTCCAAAGCAGCCGGCCCAGTGTCCTGGCTCCAGAGGGGGTACAGCCCGGGGGTGGGGGGGGGGGGGGCCTTCTCCCACAAGTGCCACCGCTCGCCTGTCCCAGTGCCCGGGGTAACGGCAGTAACGGGGCTGTGTGCGTGTCGTTGTGCAGGTGCTGGGGCAGCTGAGGCTGTGTCCACACCGTTCACCGGGAGCCCCAGCCCAGCATCACATCAGCAGCTCGAGGTCAGCACCTTCAACGCCGCCTGCCGGTCAGTCCGCGCCACCAGCAGCCACAGCGACTCCCCCTCCATACGGATCAGCTCGCGCCCACTGCCAACAGAAACACAACGTTAGAGCAGGTTACACACGCGCACACACGCATGCACGCACCAGCTCACCCCCACGTCCCACAGAAACACAGCGTAATGCCCCTGTCCCACTTAGGAAACCTGAACGGAAACCTCTGGAGACTTTACGCCCCATCCAAGGTATCAGTGCGGTTCCTCCGGCAACCACCTTCAACTAGCATCGCAACCAGCTTCGACTAAAAAATTACCGATTTTTAAAACGGAAACCACTTTCGACCATTAGGGAGTCTGACAAAAACCTCCGGGAGGCTCCAGGGTGAAGGGTGAGAGGTGAGGGGTGGGGGGTGAGGGGGCCAGGCTGCTGATTCGCGCCGCTCTGCGGGAGTGAGATGTGAAGCTGAGCCTTGTCCCTGTGTTGTGACAGAGCACACCGCTGAACCTGAGTGGGATCTACATCAAGTCGCTGGTCCCGGGCTCCCCCGCTGCCCAGTGAACCTTGGGTGGGGCGCAAAGTCTCCAGAGGTTTCTGTTCAGGTTTCCTAAGTGGGACAGGGGCATTAGGTTACACTCACATACGCACACACACGCGCAAGCGCACTCGACATGCACGCACACACACACACGCACATTCTCACACACATACATGCACACACACAGGCATGCACATGCTTCACACGCACACGCTTATACACAAACACAATATATGTGTCCGTGCCGACAGACCACACCGAGCACTGTGGATGGTCAGTGGGAGTACAGCGTGTCCCGGACCTCCCCGGGCTGCCGGCCACTCTGGGGTGTGGAGTGAGTGAGTGAGGACAACACATGACTCGGGGTGAGCAAGATGAACCGTGGGCAGAGGCCAGCCCTAATCCTGACTCGTGACTCAGGCTCGATGAGCTGAATGGCCTCAGAATTCAAGGACATTCTTTTAGGAAGGTGATGAGGAGGAATTTCTTTTGGAATTCCTGACGAATTTCTTTAGTCAGAGGGTGGCGAATCTGTGGAATTCATTGCCACGGACGGCTGAGGGGGCCAATGGATATATTTAAGGCAGAGATGGATAGATTATTGATTAGTACGGGTGTCAGGGGTTATGGGGAGAAGGCAGGAGAATGGGGTTGAGATGGATAGATCGGCCATGATTGACGATGAGACGAATGGCTTCATTCTGCTCTTATCACCTATGTGCCTTCACTGCTGACGTTCCCCGCTGGCTCCTGTCGGAAGGATGCCCGTCTGGGGCAGCGATGGGACCCACTCACCTCTGGTAATCCATGCCAACCAGGCTGGTGCCATTGACAGCCAGGATGCGGTCTCCCAGCCTCAGCTTCCCACACCGGGCAGCGGGGGAGCCCGGGACCAGCGACTTGATGTAGATCCCACTCAGGTTCAGCGGTGTGCTCTGTCACAACACAAGGACAAGGCTCAGCTTCACATCTCACTCCCGCAGAGAGGCGGGAATCAGCAGCCTGGCCCTGGAGCTGGCCCCCCCCACCCCCCACCCCCCACCCCACGATCCCTCACCCTCACCCCCACCCCTCACCCCACGATCCCTCACCCCCACCCCTCACCCCCGATCCCTCACCCCCACCCCCGATCCCTCACCCCTGATCCCTCACCCCGGACCCTCACCCCACGATTCCTCACCCCCGACCCTCACCCCACGATCCCTCACCCCCGACCCTCACCCCACGATCCCTCACCCCCGACCCTCACCCCACGATCCCTCACCCCCGACCCTCACCCCACGATCTCTCACCCCACGATCCCTCACCATTCACCCCCGGCCCTACTCCCATGACCCCTCAACCTGGTCCTCACCCCACGATCCCTCACCCCTGACCCCACACAGCACACCCTGCACGGGCACTGTGAGAGCTGGGGGGGGGGGGGGGGGTGCAGAGGGGGCAGGGGATGGGTTTGGGGTCCGGGGTGGTGAGGCAAGGGCAGCGGGTGGGGGGAGATAGGGGTGGGGTCTCCCTCTGCCTCTCATTCCCACAGAGGAAGGAATGTCAAAGAGCCAGACATGTCCGTTGCCAGGGCGACAACTTCCTGTCATTCACAATGGGTAGAGTAGTCACGGGCCAGTCCATGTCCATGTCAGCCTCCGCACCGGACACGCTCCCCCCCCACCCCCCCCCACGCAAACCCCTCGCCGGTAGCCCAGTACACAGGCTACACTGTGGGATGGGCGGTGAGGGAGCGCCAGTGTTTCTTTCACACACACGCTCACACACAGACACACACGCACACACAGATACACGCACACACAGACACACACGCACACGTACAGACACACGCAAGGCACACAGACACATACAGACACGCACACACACATACAGACACACACGCACATACAGACACACGCACACTCGCACGTACACACACACGCACTACTCACACACACAAGCACACACAGGCATACACACAGACACATGCACACACAAACAGACAGGCATGCACACTCGCACGCACACACAAAGACACACGCACACACACTCAGACACGCGCACACACACAGACATACGCGCACACACACAGACACACACGTACGCACGCTCGCACACACAGCGACTCACACACACAGACACATGCATCCACACACACACACACACACACACACACACACACATCTACACAGGTTCGTGCTCAGAGATTCTCCGCAGGTCCCGGGCTGGCGAAGGAAGCAGTTGTGCGTTGTTTAAAATAAACAGCAGTTTTTTCAAAGATGATTTTCCTTGATAAATCCACTGTGGTCACCCTTCCCAACGTGCTGTTGAAACACCCCTCACAATGCAACATCCTCCTCACTGACATTTGCTCTCAGGTAACCAGTTCCCAGGGGCCCTGGTTGCTCCCGTACAAGCCACAGTAACAACTCCAGAGGTCAATGCCCAGAACTGCCCCCCCCCCCCTCTGTAAACTGGTTCTTTAAAGCCCCTGCCATGTAGATCGCTGGGATTTTCACCTTCTTTGCCACTGTCTTTGATGAATTGTTCCTTCAGTCCCTCATTCTCTCTGCACCCTGTTCGCTAATATAACTGGCAGGCTCTGTGTGTCTTCTGCAGAAGGGCAAAGCTAAGGACTTGTCCGGTTACTCTGCCGTGATGCCCATCTGCCTCTGGCTTCCACTGGTCCTCACTGCCTTAATCAACACTCCCACAGAGCATCTCTACGCCGCACAGATCCGTTGCATTTCTTTATCTGTTTCATGGTCCTCCTCCTTTGCCGAGTTTGTCAATCCTCCCAATCCCCGACTTTGGCAACTTTATAAAGCTCTTCATGAATTGATCATTGAACATTGTCTTACAAGGTTAATTCCCGGGACGGCGGGACTGTCATATGCTGAGAGAATGGAGCAGCTGGGCTTGGACACTCTGGAGTTTAGAAGGATGAGAGGGGAGCTCATTGAAACATATAAGATTGTTAAGGGCTTGGACACACTAGAGGCAGGAAACATGTTCCTGATGTTGGGGGAGTCCAGAACCAGGGGCCACAATTTAAGAATAAGGAGTAAGCCATTTTGAACGGAGACGAGGAAACACTTTTTCTCATAGAGAGTGGTGAGTCTGTGGAATTCTCTGCCTCAGAGGGCGGTGGAGGCAGGTTCTCTGGATGCTTTCAAGAGAGAGCTAGATAGAGCTCTTAAAAATAGCGGAGTCAGGGGATATGGGGAGAAGGCAGGAACGGGAAACTGATTGGGGATGATCAGCCATGATCATATTGAATGGCGGTGCTGGCTCGAAGGGCCGAATGGCCTACTCCTGCAGCTATTGTCTTGTCTATTGCTCCACGCCCCCTGTGGGGTTTTGGGGTGTTAAAGGCACGTGTTGTCTGCACTTTGTGCATCTTTGTCTGCACACTAACCACAGTCTACACTCCTTCTGCACCTTTACAGTTTTCTTTGGGAGCCTGGTTCAGCATGGACACGCATCACACTCAATGCACAGGCTGGGGGGGGGGTGACAGTGGGGGGGGGGGCGTGACAGTGGGGGGGGGTGACAGCGGAGGGGGTGACAGTGGGGGAGGGTGACAGTGGGGGAGGGTGACAGTGGGGGGGTGACAGTGGGAGAGGGGGGTGACAGTGGGAGAGGGGGTGACAGTGGGAGAGGGGGTGACAGTGGGAGAGGGGGTGACAGTGGAGGGGGGTGACAGCGGGGGGGGGGGTGACAGCGGGGGAGGGTGACAGTGGGGGAGGGGGTGACAGTGGGGGAGGGGGTGACAGTGGAGGGGGGTGACAGTGGGGGAGGGTGACAGTGGGGGGGTGACAGTGGGGGGGAGGACAGTGGGGGGGTGACAGTGGAGAGGGGGTGACAGCGGGGGGGTGACAGCGGGGGGGGGGTGACAGTGGGGGAGGGTGACAGTGGGGGAGGGTGACAGTGGGGGGGGGTGACAGTGGGGGGGGTGACAGTGGGGGGGGTGACAGTGGGGGGGTGACAGTGGGGGAGGGTGACAGTGGGGGAGGGTGACAGTGGGGGATGGGGTGACAGTGGGGGAGGGGGGTGACAGTGGGGGGGGTGACAGTGGGGGGGGTGACAGTGGGGGAGGGTGACAGTGGGGGAGGGTGACAGTGGGGGGGGTGACAATGGGGGAGGGGGTGACAGTGGGGGGGGGTGACAGTGGGGGGGTGACAGTGGGGGGGTGACAGTGGGGGGGTGACAGTGGGGGGGGTGACAGTGGGGGGGGTGACAGTGAGGGGGTGCTCACCGTGGAATGAAACGTTATTTTACTTCTCAAGAAGCAGAAAACTGCGACCATGTTAAAGGAAGCATTTGAAGGAACAGGCGATGGAAGGAAGGTCGATCAAAGATCACCATGAAAGCGATGCAGTGTTGATCCTGAACAACGGGCCCCAAAACGTTATACAACAGCTGAATCTTGCCCAGTATGTCTTGGAGAGGAGAATGGGTCACCAGAAACGTCACCCATTCCTTCTCTCCAGAGACGCTGCCCGTCCCGCTGAGTTACTCCAGCATTTTGTGTCTATCTTCGGTGTAAACCGGCATCTGCAGTGCCTTCCAACTTGAGAGTATCAGGCAGTTACATGAAAACTTACCCTCACCCTGAATAAACCTGTACAGTCACACAGTGACAAATATACTGTGACTGGACAGTTAGACCGGGAGTGGTGATGCCTGTGAATACTCTGGGTTAGGAGGTGAGGGCGAGGTTTGCTGCAGATATCCTCACCTGTCCATCCACGAGTGCCAAGCCCAGACCACGATCTCCCCGCTCCAATTGGACAGTGAACACCTCATTGTCCGTCTCATCCTGCTGGGGGCTGGGACTACCTACAACGGGAGGCAAAATACACGGGTTAACACAAGCCCTGCTCACAGCTCCATGCAGACCTGGCTGAGAACGACTCTCGGCTAAACCGTGACACAGAGCAGAAATGATAACAGCTGATAGAAGGAATGTGTATGTTGAGGGAAGCTGACTGGCTCTGAGCTGGTGGCAGTGGAAAGGGCCACGTGGGAAGGTTGTGTGTCTGAGCTTGCTGCCAGCTAACCCAGTGCCCGATATAGTCTTCTACAGTCAGAGAGTGATACAGTGATGCAGTGTGGACAGGCCACATCTCTAAAGTCCAACCACATTCCTGACTACACGCTCACATTCCCCACTATTTATTGCTACATTGCTTTGTCACACTATTTTATTCAGAGATATTTTTTTGGTAATAAACATATTTTTCTGCTGTTACCATCACATAATAAAGAAAAGGCTGCAAACACTGAGTGCGTCAGGCAGTGTTTGTGGAAACAATAACAGAGCTGCTGTTTCACGCTGAGCTCGGCCAGAGTCGGAGTGAAATGGTGATTACAACAGGACTGGTCACCTAAAGTGGTCGGTCACGTGACACAAGCAGTGGTGGCTCTTTCACTCAGTCTGAAGGGGAGCCAGTGGTGGTGAATCTGTGGAATTCTTTGCCACAGACGGCTGTTTAGGCCAAGTCAGTGGATAGATAGATTCTTGATTAATACGGGTGTCAGGGGTTATGGGGAGAAGGCAGGTGAATGGGGTTAGGAGGATGAGATAGATCAGCCATGATTGAATGGCAGAGCAGACTCGATGGGCTGAATGGCCTAATTCTACTCCTATTCCTTATGAAGAACGGTCTCGAACCAAAACGTCACCTATCCATGTTTTCCAGGGATGCTGCCTGACATGTTACTCAAGCACTTTGTGTCTTTCCGACTCAAAATAGGTGCCTAGCATTTGAAATTAAATGTCAAGTTACCAACTTAGTGATATAAGTGGGAACCATCTTCAAAGATGATGTGTTATGGAATAGGAAAGGTTTATTTATGTAGAATCATAAAATCGCAATAGAGTCATAGAGTGATACAGTGTGGAAACAGGCCATTCAGCCCAACTCGCCCACACCGGCCAACAATGTCCAAGCTACACTAGTCCCACCTGCCTGCTCTTAGTCCATATCCCTCCAAACCTGCCCTATCCTTGTACCTGTCCTGACCATGTACCTGTCTAACTGTTTCTTAAACGATGGGATAGTCTCAACCTCAACTACCTCCTCTGGCAGCTTTTTCCATACACCCACCACCCTTTGTGTGAAAAGGTTACCCCTCGGATTCCTATTAAATCTTTTCCCCTTCACCTTGAACCTATGTCCTCTGGCCCTCGATTCCCCTACTCTGGGCAAGAGACCCTGTGCATCTACCCGATCTGTTCCTCTCATGATTTTATACACCTCTATAAGACCATTCACTGTGTAGGTCCTGCCCTTGTTCGACATCCCAAAATGCAACACCTCACACTTCACTGTATTAAATTCCATCGACCATTCCTCCGCCCACCTGGCCAATCGATCCAGACCCGGCTGCAATCTTTCACAACCATCTTCACTATCTGCAAAACCACTCACTTTTCTATCAGCAGACACCTGCGCGATGAAGAGGAAGGTAAACGGCTGCCACAGAGTACCGCAAGTCCTTTAGAGAGTGCGGGGGGGACGGGGAGAGAAGGGAGACAGAAGGGGGGGGGGGGGGGGGGGGATGGAGTGCAGACACTTTTAAGAAGTTTAAGAGTTGGCAAATTCCTTTTGCGTGATGTTTATAATAAAGTAACTGGCTTTTTCTTTCTTCTTCTTTTCTTTCTTTCTTTTTCCCTCTAGGGTCTATCCCTTAATCTCCTTTCTCTAACTCTTCGACCAAGGGCTCTCTCTTCTTTCCCTTTGTCACGCTTCTTCACTTTCACAATTCTCTCTCACTTTCTCTGTTTCTATTCTTTTTCTTTAATAGCCTTAAAAATTAAGGGGTACACTGATTGTAATAATATATACGGGACGTACACTGATGTAATTTACTGTACCTCTAATAAATAAAAATATATATTTTTAAAAGAAGTTTAATAAAGTTTAACGGGCATTTTACCTACCTAGGTCTTCCTAGGTCCTGAAAACTCCAACGAGCCAATCAAAATGCCCGGTCAGCGAAGGCGATTGCCTACGGCTGCCCTCGACTGCCTGTAAGCAAATAGCGACCCCACTCCACTGCACTACGAGTCAAAAAGACCCCATGCTGACCAAATTTCACTCGCGGAAAATCTTTCAACAGCATGAAAATTTTCCGCGACCTAGCTGAAGCTGCGAGTATTCAGGAACTTCCCTCGAGCATGAAGGAGGGTTCCAGCTACCTCATACGACCACCTAGGACCTTGTGTCGACCATGCTGCGTGTTTGAGTCGAGGGCAAACTCATCTAAACTCGCAGCTTAGGTCACCCACGTGGGACAGGCCCCTAATGCAACCCGCTAGAGCAATCTCCTGGCCCCTTTTTGCTCTTCTGATTTATCTTTTTTAGTTTACTCCCGAAACTCTTCCATGGATGCACCTGATCCCAGCTCCTATACCTGTCCCATGCATCCTTCTTGTTTTTGACTAACGTCTCAATTTCCCTCGTCAGCCAAGCTTCCTTACGTTTGCCTGCTTTGCCCTTCACTCTAACGGGGCCGTACACATCCGGAGCTTTTTTCAGTTCCTGACAAACTCTTCCTCAGCCCAGCCCCCGTGGACAGCAGCCAGAGAGCCTGGAAGCAGCCGCAGGGATGTTTGTTGAGTGTTTGGTTGTGTAGAGTCACGAGCTGCCAACTGCTGGTTCACTGGGACATAGTGCACCCCATTACACAAGGGGCGACCCCCCCCCCCCCCCTCTGCTCCAGCCCCCACAGCTCCAATTCCCAGTCTGGAATGTTCAAGGGTCAACAAATTCCCACTAAAGAATGGAACACATGTTTGGAGTTGAAGAGAAGATGGGTGATACTCTGGGCTGCGCTGTGTGTGTTCAGCTGCACCCTGCTCTCCCAGCAGGAGCCCGGCCCAAACTAAACTACGGAATCAACCAACATCAGGGATTGACATCTGCAGATGAGTCTGAACGCAAACCATGTGCATGTTGACGGCTCTTCCTCAGCCCCCAACCCTCTGACCCCCGACCCTCAACCCCAACCCTCTGCCCCCCCACCCCTGACCCTCAACCCCAACGCCAACCCTCTGCCCCCCCCACCCGACCCTCAACCCCAACGTCAACCCTCTGCCCCCCCACCCCGACCCTCAACCCCAACCCTCTGCCCCCCCCACCCCTGACCCTCGACCCCCAATCTCAACCCTTTATCCCCCCCCACCCTCAGCCCCTGCCCCTCTGACCCTAATCCTCAACCCTCTGCCCCCCCCACCCTCAGCCCCCGCCCCTCTGACCCCGATCCTCAAAACCCTCTGACCCCCCCCCACCCCAACCCTCAGCCCCGACCCCCAACCTCTGCCCCAGACCCTCAATCGCCGACTCTTGGTCCCCGGCCCTTGACACCCTCTGCACCCCACCCCTGACCCCCTGCCCACGACCCTGTGCCCCCGAGTCACGACCCTCTGCTGCATGTGGCCCGCTGCGGGGCTTCTACCCTGTGTCCAGCTCCCCGTCACTGGGAAAACTGTGCCCACCTGAGTCTCACCTACTCTATACATATACACACACACACACACACACACACACACACACACACAGGTACATGCACACGCGCATACATACATACACGCACACACACACAAGGACAGACACACATACCACAGACAGACAGAGAGCAGTACTGCACAGGAACAGGCCCTTCGGCCCACAATGTCCATGCCCAACATGCTGAACTTCACTCAAATATACTTGGACCATTTCCGACATTTCCCTACCATTCCTTGACCTCACCATCTCTATTGCAGGTGATACACTCCTGACTGACATCCACTACAAACCAACTGACTCCCACAGCTACCTGGACTACTCTTCCTCCCACCCTGCTTCCTGTAAGGACTCCATCCCCTATTCCCAATTCCTCCGTCTACGCCGCATCTGCTCCCAGGATGACGTGTTCCACACCAGGTCATCGCAAATGTCCTTGTTCTTCAGAGAACGGGGTTTCCCCTCCCCCACTATAGATGAGGCTCGCACCAGGGTCTCCTCCATACCCCGCAACACTGCCCTCTCTCCCCATTCCCCCACTCACAACAAGGGCCGAGTCCCCCTGGTCCTCACCTTTCACCCCACCAGCCAGCGCATACAACAGATAGTCCTCCGCCAGTTTCGCCACCTCCAACGTGACCCCTCCACTCGCCACATCTTCCCATCTCCCCCCCTATCTGCCTTCCGCAAAGACCGCTCCCTCTGCAACTCCCTCGTCAATTCTTCCCTTCCCTCCCGCTCCACTCCTTCCCCGGGCACTTTCCCTTGCAACCGCAAGAGATGCTACACTTGTCCCTTCACCTCCCCCATCCACTCCTTTCAGGGACCCAAGCAGTCATTCCAAGTCCGACAGAGGTTCACCTGCACCTCCTCCAACCTCATCTACTGCATCCGTTGCTCCAGATGCCAGCTGATCTACATCGGTGAGACGAAGCGGAGGCTGGGCGATCGTTTCGCCGAACACCTCCGCTCGGTCCGCAATAACCAACCCGACCTCCCGGTGGCTCAGCACTTCAACTCCCCCTCCCACTCCGTATCCGACCTCTCGGTCCTGGGCCTCCTCCACGGCCAGAGTGATCAACACCGCAAGTTGGAGGAACAGCACCTCATATTCCGCTTGGGGAGTCTGCATCCTCTGGGCTTAAACATTGAATTTTCTCAATTCTGTTAACCCAGACTGCCTCCCCCCCACCTCTCCCTCAGCCCTCTGGCCCTGACATTCCTTCTCCATCTCCCCCCCCCCCCAGTCGCACTAGCTTCTCATTTTCACACCACAAACAGCTTACAATGGCCTGCTTCCTTTATCACCAATACTTTTTTGCATATCTTTCACTCATTGTTCCTTATCTCTCCACATCACTGTTTATATCTCTCGTTTCCCTGATCCCTGACCAGTCTGAAGAAGGGTCTCGACCCGAAACGTCGCCTATCTCATTCGCTCCTTAGATGCTGCTGCACCCGCTGAGTTTCTCCAGCTTTTTGTGTAACCCATGCTGAACTGATCCCCTCTGCCTCCTCGTGATCCATGTCCCTCCATTCCCTACATATCCACGTGCCTACCTAAACGCTTCTTAAAAGCCACTATCGTATCTGCCTCCACCCCCCCCGCCCCCCCCCCCCCCCCCCCGGTCCAGACCCCCACCCCGGTCCAGGCCCCCACCCCAGTCCAGGCCCCCACCCCAGTCCAGGCCCCCACCCCACCCCGGTCCAGGCCCGCCCCGGTCCAAACCCCCACCCCGGTCCAGGCCCCCACCCCAGTCCAGGCCCCCACCCCACCCCGGTCCAGTCCCCCACCCCAGTCCAGGCCCCCACCCCACCCCGGTCCAGACCCCCACCCCGGTCCAGGCCCCCACCCCACCCCGGTCCAGGCCCGCCCCGGTCCAAACCCCCACTCCGGTCCAGGCCCCCACCCCAGTCCAGGCCCCCACCCCACCCCGGTCCAGTCCCCCACCCCAGTCCAGGCCCCCACCCCAGTCCAGGCCCCCACCCCACCCCGGTCCAGGCCCCCACACCACCCCGGTCCAGGCCCGCCCCGGTCCAGGCCCCCACCCCACCCCGGTCCAGACCCCCACCCCACCCCGGTCCAGGCCCCCACCCCGGTCCAGACCCCCACCCCGGTCCAGACCCCCACCCCACCCCGGTCCAGACCCCCACCCCACCCCGGTCCAGACCCCCACCCCACCCCGGTCCAGGCCCCCACCCCACCCCGGTCCAGACCCCCACCCCACCCCGGTCCAGGCCCCCACCCCGGTCCAGACCCCCACCCCACCTCGGTCCAGACCCCCACCCCACCCCGGTCCAGGCCCCCACCCCACCCCGGTCCAGGCCCCCACCCCACCCCGGTCCAGGCCCCCACCCCACCCCGGTCCAGGCCCGCCCCGGTCCAGGCCCCCACCCCACCCCGGTCCAGGCCCCCACCCCACCCCGGTCCAGGCCCGCCCCGGTCCAGGCCCCCACCCCACCCCGGTCCAGGCCCCCACCCCACCCCGGTCCAGGCCCGCCCCGGTCCAGGCCCCCACCCCGGTCCAGGCCCCCACCCCGGTCCAGGCCCCCGCCCCGGTCCAGACGCCCACCCCACCCCGGTCCAGGCCCCCACCCCACCCCCCCCACTGACAGCGCAGTCCAGACCACCCCCCCCAAGCCCCGAACATTTGTCCCTCTGTCCTTGTAGCCCTGCCCCCTAGTGTTGGACATTGGTGATTACAGCCCTGGGACAATGGTTCTGACTGTCTCCCCTATCTCTACCTCTGCCTCTTTTATAAACTTCTATGAAGTCTCCCCTCAACCTCTGACATTCCAGAGAAAACAATCCAGATCCATCCATCCACTCCCTCTATCTGAAACCATCCAATCCAGGCAGTATTCTGGTAAACCTCCTCTGCCCCCCCCTCCAAAGACTCCACACCCACCTGTAATGGGGGCAACCAGAACTGCTAATACTCCACATGTGGCCCGACCAACGTCCTATAGAGCTGCATCAAGAGCTACACACACACACACACACACGACAGATACACACACATATACACACTACACACAGATATACACACACATACACACATATACACACACATCTACACAGATATACACATATATACACACAGATATAGACATCAGAGATACACACACACAGAGATATACACACATACATAAACACAGATACACACACACACATACACACAGATATACACACAAACAGATACACACATACACACAGATACACACACATACATCTACACATACATCTTCACACAGATATACACACAGATATACACACACACAGGTGCACACATACACACACACACACACCCTCACAAGATCTATCAGAGAAGAGTAGAGCACAGGAACAGGCCCTTCTGCCCACATTGTTTGTGCTGGACACGATACCGACCAACTCTTATCTGCCTGCACACAGACCATATCCCCTTTATGTTTTCTCTGCCTTCACCCTCTATAACGGAGATGACCAGTGCTGGCCCAGGCCGGACAACCTCACCTTGTGACCGGTGGCCATGGCCTGGCTGTGTGTGGCCACCAATAGCCGTGTGTCCGGCAGCCTCGGGGCACTGGGTCTCTGCCTCACACTCGGCCAGCTCCAGCTCCAGCACCTGTGGCGTGTTGGGTGGGGTGAGGAGGCAGGATGGGTCTAGAGCGAGCTTGTGGCTCAGCTCCTGATGCCCAGGGAGGCTGCTCTGCAGCTGCAGGTTCTTCAGCTTGTGAGCCAGCTCGGCCTGGCAGGATCGCAGGCTGCCAGAGGCCTGGGCCCGGAACAGGGAACGACCCATCCTCACATCCTTCTCCCTACAGGGTGGCTGCGGCTCCTGGGGGATGGTAGGGTCGCTGAGACACTCGACAACGTCCGCACGCACGCTGCTGCTCTCTCCCACCACTGCTGCTGCTGCAGTCTGAAACAGAAAGATGGAGCTGTAAAGTGGGCGACAAATGCAGCATCATACACGTGGTCACACACACAACACACACACCCTGCCCCAACACAATTGGCAACTGGCCAGTGTGTCTGAGCCCTGGACATATTCCAGGTATTCTGTGCACTGTTGCTGGAACACAGAATGAATGGAGAGAAGGTTCGAATGGTCACAGGTTGAGCTCCAGCCCAGACTGCCTCTAACCTGCCGCATGTGGCTCAGCACAGTAGCAGCATTGCCTGCATGACCCAGCCTTTACACTGCAGTTCTACAACACTCCCCACAGGATGTAGAGATTCAGGCAGAGGTGTGAACAATTCACAGATTACCTGGACACAAGCAGCCAGGAAACCCTCACCCTGAATACAGCGTGTCTCTGTACAGTCACACAGTGACCCAGAACGGACAGCAGCTTGCAGCTTTGCACAGTTACACACGGACTGAGCTGCCTGCACACTGCATGCAATGTGTGGTGCAGACGTGTACACGGTCCAGTCAGCAGAGTACACACTGGGTAACATCCCACAATGAATCCCCTCACAAGCTCCTTATGTTTTGGGACAGAGTGGGGACAGCTCTGGGACAGGAAGGGAACTAGTGGAGCGTGAGCCCAGGAGGAAGGCACAATGCCTTCTCAGGGTGATGCTTTATTTAAGGATTAATGATTACCTGGTCAGGGAAATAGTTAGTGAGGGAATGTGAGGGTTGAGACTAGACGGCAGCATTGTGCTGCAGTTATTACAGCTCCGTATCATGGAATGTGGAATGGACAGGAAGTGGTATCCACATTGGTATCATTGGCCAGTTTTTTTTTTTTATTTCAAAATAGACTTTATTCAAGTAATAAATATTTACAATACATCAACCGTGCGAAAAATCCATCCGACATTTTCGGAGGCTATACAAATTCTTCCATGCAGTCTATATACATTTTTCAAATTTTACTAATTAATCCCCCACCCGTGCCACTCATGTGGCCCCCCGGCATGGGATACCTTCCCTTATTTTGAGGGGCGTCTCCACCATACAGTGCCCCCATGTCCAGCAGCGGAAGGACCTTAGACTGTGGCCCTCCCCCACCGAGCCTTGGCGTTGGCTGCACCGAGCTTCAGTGCGTCCCTTAGTACGTACTCCTGCAGTCTGCAGTGGGCCAGTCGGCAACATTCCCCGACGGACATCTCGCTCTGCTGGGTGGTGAACAAAGCTCGGGCAGACCAGAGAGCGTCTTTCACCGAGTTGATAACCTTCCAGCAGCACTTGATGTCAGTCTCTGAATGTGTCCCTGGGAACAGTCCGTAAATCACAGAGTCCTCTGTGACAGAGCTGTTTGGAATAAAGCGTACCAGGGACCCTTGCATTTTTCTCCAGACTCTTTGGGCAAATCCACACTCTGCAAAGAGGTGGGCGACCGTCTCCACTCCATAGCAGCCGTCCCGAGGGCAGCGTGCGCTGGTAGTGAGGTTCCGATGGTGCAGGAAGGATCTGACTGGGAGGGCTCCCCTCACCGCCAGCCAAGCCAGGTCTTGGTGCTTGTTGGTGAGTTCTGGCGATGAGGCATTTTGCCAGACAAGCTGGGCAGTCTGCTCAGGGAACCACGCCACCGGGTCCATCGAGTCCTTTCCCTGCAGTACCTGCAGGACATTCTGTGCTGACCACTGCCCAATGGACATGTGGTCAAAGGTGTTGGTCCGGAAGAACCTTTCCACAGACGACAGATGGGGCGGCAGTGACCAGCTGACTGGCACATTGCGTGGCATCTGCGCCAGGCCCATCCTTCGCAACACCGGGGACAGGTAGAACCTCAGCAGGTAGTGACACTTGGTGCCCACGTGCCTTGGCTCTACACTCCGCCTGATGCAGCCACACACGAAGGTGGCCATCAGGATGAGGGCGACGTTGGGCACGCTTTTACCCCCGTTGTCTGCCGACTTGTACATTGTGGCCCGTGCCCGGGAGCGGGGGAAAGCTCAGTACAGGTATGCATAACCATATAACAATTACAGCACGGAAACAGGTCATCTCCGCCCTTCTAGTCCGTGCCGAACACTTACTCTCACCTAGTCCCATCTACCTGCACTCAGACCATAACCCTCCATTCCTTTCCCATCCATATACCTATCCAATTTATTTTTAAATTATAAAATCAAACCTGCCTCCACCACTTCCACTGGAAGCTCATTCCACACAGCTACCACTCTCTGAGTAAAGAAGTTACCCCTAATGTTACCCCTAAACGCCTGTCCCTTAATTCTCAAATCATGTCCTCGTTTGAATCTTCCCTACTCTCAATGGAAAAAGCGTATCCACGTCAACTCTGTCTATCCCTCACATCATTTTAAAGACCTCTATCAAGTCCCCCCTTAACCTTCTGCGCTCCAAAGAATAAAGACCTATCGTGTTCAACCTTTCTCTGTAACTTAGGTGCTGAAAGCCAGGCAATATTCTAGTAAATCTCCTCTGTACTCTCTAATATTTTGTTGACATCTTTCCTATAATTTGGCGACCAGAATTGTACACCATACTCCAGAATTGGCCTCACCAATGTCTTGTACAATTTTAACATTACATCCCAACTTCTATACTCAATGCTCTGATTTATAAAGGCCAGCACACCAAAAGCTTTCTTTACCACCTTATTAACATGAGATTCCACCTTCAGGGAACTATGCAGTTATTCCTAGATCTCTCTGTTCAACTGCATTCCTCAATTCGCTACCATTTACCATGTACGTCCTATTTTGATTTGTCCTGCCAAGATGTAGCACCTCACACTTATCAGCATTAAACTCCATCTGCCATCTTTCAGCCCACTCTTCCAAATGGCCTAAATCTCTCTGTAGACTTTGAAAATCTACTTCATTATCCACAACACCACCTATCTTAGTATCATCTGCATACTTACTAATCCAATTTACCACACCATCATCCAGATCATTGATGTACATGACAAACAACAGTGGACCCAACACAGATCCCTGAGGCACCCCACTAGTCACCGGCCTCCAACCTGACAAACAGTCATCCACCATTACTCTCTGATATCTCCCATTCAGCCACTGTTGAATCCATCTTGCTACTCCACTATTAAAACCCAACAATTGAACCTTCTTAACCAACCTTCCAGGTGGAACCTTGTCAAAGGCCTTACTGAAGTCCATATAGACAACATCCACCACTTTACCCTCATCAATTTCCCTAGTAACCTCCTAAATAAATTCAAGATTAGTGAAACATGACCTTCCAGGCACAAATCCACGTTGACTGTTCCTGATCAGACCCTGTTTATCCAGATGCTTCTATATATTGTCTCTAAGTATCCTTTCCATTAATTTGCCCACCACTGACGTCAAACTAACAGGTCTATAATTGCTAGGTTTACTCTTGGAACCCTTTTTAAACAATGGAACAACATGCGCAGTACGCCAATCCTCCGGCACCATTCCTGTTTCTAATGACATTTGAAATATTTCATATGGAAGTGCCCCTTCTGTCATAGCCCCTGCTATTTCTACACTAACTTCCCTCAACGTCCTAGGGAATATCCTGTCAGGACCTGGAGACTTATCCACTTTTATATTTTTCAAAAGTGTCAGTACTTCCTCTTCTTTGATCATCATAGTTTCCAAAGCTACTCTACTTGTTTCCCTTACCTGACATAATTCAATATCCTTCTCCTTGGTGAATACCGAAGAAAATAAAGTGTTCAATATCTCCCCCATCTCTTTTGGCTCTGCAGATACTGTCCACTCTGACTCTCTAATGGACCAATGTTATCCCTCGTTATCCTTTTGCTATTAATTTAGGTGTAGAAACCCTTTGTATTTACTTTTGCCTTACTTGCCAAAGCAACCTCATATCTTCTTTTAGCTTTTCTAATTTATTTCTTAAGATTCTTTTTACATTCTTTATACTCCTCATGCGCCTCATTTACTCCATGCTGCCTATAATAATTGTAGATATCTCTCTTTTTCCGAACCAAGTGTCCAATTTCCCTTGAAAACCAGGGCTCTTTCCAATTATTACTCTTTCCTTTCAACCGAACAGGGACATAAAGATTCTGTACTCTTAAAATGTCACCTTTAAATGTACTCCATTTCTCTACTACATTCTTCCCATAAAACAAAATGTCCCAATTCACTCCTTTAAAATCCTTTCGCATCTCCTCAAAGTTAGCCTTTCACCAATCAAAGATCTCAACCCTTG
Source organism: Raja brachyura (assembly GCA_963514005.1). Next base: position 6,416,258 of record OY740803.1, on the reverse strand, counting down.
GTCCAGTTCTGACCTTCTCCATAATTATATTGAAACTAATGGCATTGTGATCACTGGAACTGAAGTGCTCCCCAACACATACCTCTGCCACCTGACCCGTCTCATTTCCTAACAGGAGGTCCAGTACTTACCCTTCTCTAGTAGGTACCTCTATGTATTGCTGTAAAAAGCTATCCTGCACACAATTCACAAACTCCAAACCATCAAGCCCTTTTACAGAATGTGTTTCCCAGTCTATGTGTGGAAAATTGAAATCTCCCACAATCATTACCTTGTGCTTACTACTAATATCTGCTATCTTCTTACATATTTGCTCTTCCAATTCTCGCTCCCCATTTGGCGGTCTATAATACACCCCTATAAGTGTTGCTACACCTTTCCCATTTCTCAGTTCCACCCAAATAGCCTCCCTAGATGAGCCCTCCAATCTATCCTGCCAAAGCACTGCTGTAATATCTTCCCTGACTAGCAATGCAACACCTCCACCTCTTGCCCCTCCAATTCTATCACACCTGAAGCAACTAAATCCTGGAATATTTAGTTTCCAATCACAGCCCTCCTGCAACCATGTTTCATTAATCGCCACAACATCATACTTCCAGGTGTCTATCCAGGCTCTAAGCTCTTCTACCTTTCTTACAATCCTGCTAGCATTAAAATATACAGAGAATATTTTTAGAAACCCACCACCTCTTATTCTCTGTTTATTATCTTTTTCTTCTTTCTCCCCTACATGTTGGGTCTGAGTGCTTCCCTTCTCTGCCTCCTGCCTCACACTGTCTACTATCTTTCTCTATTTGAGTTCCTTCCCCCAACCGTTCTAGCTTAAAGTCTCCCCAGTAGCCTTTGCAAATCTCCCCGCCAGGATATTGGTTCCCCTCAGGTTCAAGTGCAACCCGTCCTTTTTGTACAGGTCACACCTTCCCCAAAAGAGGTCCCAATGATCCAGAAACTTGAATCCCTGCCCTCTACACCAATACATGACCTTGACCTTATCCACATTAACCTGCTCAGCCATCAAGAGAGAAACCAGTGCCACAGAGGGTTGTGGAAGCCAGGTCAATGGACATTTTTAAAGCAGGGATAGATTCTTGATTAGTACGGGTGTCAAGGTTATGGGGAGAAGGCAGGAGAATGGGGTTAAGAGGGAGAGATAGATCAGCCATGATTGAATGGCGGATTGAATATCAGTGAGCATGTCAGGGGGCATGTCAGTGGGCACAGTGTTTAAAACAGGGGTTCCCAACCTTTTTTGTCCCGTTTACCCCTGGCAACATTAATAGATAACAATGTTTTCACTTATTTATGAACTAATGATGAATAGATACCGGTATACAAGAACCAGAACCAAACACAGTCCGTCAAATCCAGAATCAACAAATGCACCCCCTGGGAGTGAATTGACCCCAGGTTGGGAGCCCTTGGTTTAAAATGACCATGACCAGGTGCTGATCGACCGTATGTAGACTGTTCGACTGCTGTACGTGATCACAGTGCCCCGGGAGTTGTGACTGACTCAGCACTCCACCTGTAATGTAAAGGTGGGCACAGCGGATAGGTACAGGTGCATGCAAGGGCAGCAGAGAGCTCACCTCTCATCTCCACAAGCCCACATCCCACTTGCCCTGCCACCAGGTGTGTCAGGTGGGCAAGTGATTTGGCATAATTAGACTAAGGCTCACAAAATTAATATATTTTCAATATTTCCTTTAACTACCAGGTGATCATGATGACATTATTCAAGCACTGGGTGTAATGAATGTGGGACTGCCCCAACACAGTTCCCCAGTGGTCCAGCCCGCATCAATGCTCCCGCTAGCTTACCTGCTGGATGTGGGCTGCACTGGCATCTTCTGGCAGCTGCAGGCCCTGCACAAAGTCCGTGAGCCGCTGGAGGTGTGAGGCCAGATCTTCCCACTCTGCCATGGGCTTGGCCAGCTCGATGTGAAATGTGCTGCACGGCAGGATCAGGGGCGGATGGTCGTCAAAGCTCTCCAGGATGTCCGCTGTGTGCAGGAATACACGTTAGTGTGCAGGAATACACGTTAGTGTGCAGGAATACACGTTAGTGCGCGGGAATACACGTTAGTGTGCAGGAATACACGATAGTGTGCAGGAATACACGTTAGTGTGCAGGAATACACGACGTTAGTATGCGGGAATACACGTTAGTGTGCAGGAATACACCACGTTAGTGTGCAGGAATACACGTTAGTGTGCGGGAATACACGTTAGTGTGCGGGAATACACGTTAGTGTGCAGGGATACACGTTAGTGTGCGGGAATACACGTTAGTGTGCGGGAATACACGTTAGTGTGCGGGAATACACGTTAGTGTGCGGGAGTACACGTTAGTGTGCGGGAGTACACGTTAGTGCGCGGGAATACACGTTAGTGCGCAGGAATACACGTTAGTGCGCAGGAATACACGTTAGTGCGCAGGAATACACGTTAATGTGCAGGAATACACCACGTTAATGTGCGGGAATACACGTTAGTGCGCGGGAATACACGTTAGTGCGCGGTAATACACCACGTTAGTGTGCGGGAATACACGTTAGTGTGCGGGAATACACGTTAGTGTGCGGGAATACACGTTAGTGTGCGGGAATACACCACGTTAGTGTGCAGGAATACACGTTAGTGTGCGGGAATACACGTTAGTGCGCGGGAATACACGTTAGTGCGCAGGAATACACCACGTTAGTGCGCAGGAATACACCACGTTAGTGTGCGGGAATACACGTTAGTGTGCGGGAATACACGTTAGTGTGCGGGAATACACGTTAGTGTGCGGGAATACACGTTAGTGTGCGGGAATACACGTTAGTGTGCGGGAATACACGTTAGTGTGCGGGAATACACGTTAGTGTGCGGGAATACACGTTAGTGCGCGGGAATACACGTTAGTGCGCAGGAATACACGTTAGCACGCAGGAATACACGTTAGTGCACAGGAATACACCACGTTAGTGTGCAGGAATACACGTTAGTGTGCAGGAATACATGTTGGTGCGCGGGAATACACGTTAGTGCGCGGGAATACACGTTAGTGCGCAGGAATACACGTTAGTGCGCAGGAATACACATTAGTGTGCAGGAATACACGTTCGTGTGCAGGAATACATGTTGGTGCGCGGGAATACACGTTAGTGCGCGGGAATACACGTTAGTGCGCAGGAATACACGTTAGTGTGCGGGAATACACGTTAGTGTGCGGGAATACACGTTAGTGTGCGGGAATACACGTTAAAGTGCGGGAATACACGTTAGTGCGCAGGAATACACCACGTTAGTGTGCGGGAATACACGTTAGTGTGCGGGAATACACGTTAGTGTGCGGGAATACACGTTAGTGCGCGGGAATACACGTTAGTGCGCGGGAATACACGTTAGTGCGCAGGAATACACGTTAGCACGCAGGAATACACGTTAGTGCACAGGAATACACCACGTTAGTATGCAGGAATACACGTTAGTGTGCAGGAATACATGTTGGTGCGCGGGAATACACGTTAGTGTGCAGGAATACACGTTAGTGTGCAGGAATACACGTTAGTGTGCAGGAATACACGTTAGTGTGCAGGAATACACGTTAGTGCGCGGGAATACACGTTAGTGTGCAGGAATACATCACGTTAGTGTGCAGGAATACACGTTAGTGTGCAGGAATACATCACGTTAGCGTGTGCGCTGTGTTGCGGACCACCACCACCTACCCGTGCAAGATCCACACCCCCGTCTACGAGGGTTTAGCATCTCAGATCTACCTGACAGCTCATTCCTAGCCGCCACTAATCACCCCGTATACTAGCACTATCCTACACGAGGGTCAATTTACAATTAACAGAAGCCAAAGTTAGTGTGCAGGAATACACGACGTTAGTATGCGGGAATACACGTTAGTGTGCAGGAATACACCACGTTAGTGTGCAGGAATACACGTTAGTGTGCGGGAATACACGTTAGTGTGCGGGAATACACGTTAGTGTGCAGGGATACACGTTAGTGTGCGGGAATACACGTTAGTGTGCGGGAATACACGTTAGTGTGCGGGAATACACGTTAGTGTGCGGGAGTACACGTTAGTGTGCGGGAGTACACGTTAGTGCGCGGGAATACACGTTAGTGCGCAGGAATACACGTTAGTGCGCAGGAATACACGTTAGTGCGCAGGAATACACGTTAATGTGCAGGAATACACCACGTTAATGTGCGGGAATACACGTTAGTGCGCGGGAATACACGTTAGTGCGCGGTAATACACCACGTTAGTGTGCGGGAATACACGTTAGTGTGCGGGAATACACGTTAGTGTGCGGGAATACACGTTAGTGTGCGGGAATACACCACGTTAGTGTGCAGGAATACACGTTAGTGTGCGGGAATACACGTTAGTGCGCGGGAATACACGTTAGTGCGCAGGAATACACCACATTAGTGCGCAGGAATACACCACGTTAGTGTGCGGGAATACACGTTAGTGTGCGGGAATACACGTTAGTGTGCGGGAATACACGTTAGTGTGCGGGAATACACGTTAGTGTGCGGGAATACACGTTAGTGTGCGGGAATACACGTTAGTGTGCGGGAATACACGTTAGTGTGCGGGAATACACGTTAGTGTGCGGGAATACACGTTAGTGCGCGGGAATACACGTTAGTGCGCAGGAATACACGTTAGCACGCAGGAATACACGTTAGTGCACAGGAATACACCACGTTAGTGTGCAGGAATACACGTTAGTGTGCAGGAATACATGTTGGTGCGCGGGAATACACGTTAGTGCGCGGGAATACACGTTAGTGCGCAGGAATACACGTTAGTGCGCAGGAATACACATTAGTGTGCAGGAATACACGTTCGTGTGCAGGAATACATGTTGGTGCGCGGGAATACACGTTAGTGCGCGGGAATACACGTTAGTGCGCAGGAATACACGTTAGTGTGCGGGAATACACGTTAGTGTGCGGGAATACACGTTAGTGTGCGGGAATACACGTTAAAGTGCGGGAATACACGTTAGTGCGCAGGAATACACCACGTTAGTGTGCGGGAATACACGTTAGTGTGCGGGAATACACGTTAGTGTGCGGGAATACACGTTAGTGCGCGGGAATACACGTTAGTGCGCGGGAATACACGTTAGTGCGCAGGAATACACGTTAGCACGCAGGAATACACGTTAGTGCACAGGAATACACCACGTTAGTATGCAGGAATACACGTTAGTGTGCAGGAATACATGTTGGTGCGCGGGAATACACGTTAGTGTGCAGGAATACACGTTAGTGTGCAGGAATACACGTTAGTGTGCAGGAATACACGTTAGTGTGCAGGAATACACGTTAGTGCGCGGGAATACACGTTAGTGTGCAGGAATACATCACGTTAGTGTGCAGGAATACACGTTAGTGTGCAGGAATACATCACGTTAGCGTGTGCGCTGTGTTGCGGACCACCACCACCTACCCGTGCAAGATCCACACCCCCGTCTACGAGGGTTTAGCATCTCAGATCTACCTGACAGCTCATTCCTAGCCGCCACTAATCACCCCGTATACTAGCACTATCCTACACGAGGGTCAATTTACAATTAACAGAAGCCAAAGTCACTTACAAACCTGCACGTCTTTGGAGGGTGGGAGGAAACTGGAGCACCCGGAGAAAACCCATGCTTTCACTGGAGTAACTCAGCTTCTCTGGAGAAGGAATGGAAAGACCCATCTTTCGACCTGAAATGTCACCCATTCCTTGTCTCGAGAGATGCTGCCTGTCCTGCTGAATTAATCCAGCTTTTTGTGTCTGTCTCCGGTTTAAACCAGCGTCTGTAGTTCTTTCCTGCACTGTCTGCCTTTGTATGTAGGTCATAGAAAAGCAGCCTGACTACACAGCAAGCAGGTGGGGACGATGTGGTGTGCTGGCCTGTATTGTGAGAGGACTTACACAGGGGAGTAGAGTTGTCTGGCTGGAATTATATACAATCTCAGCACCTTCTCCTCACCTAACAGAGGCACCACTTGCCATAGATTCCCCACACTGGGGCTCGAGACCCGAGTAACTCCTCCGCTCGCCGCCCTCTCCAGCACCGCCCTGCAATGGGGCGGCTAGCACTGTACGCAACACTCCAAATGCAGCCTCACCAAAGTTGGCATTTGCCACAGACAGTAGTTTGATATGAATCCAGAAACTACAGTGGCATGGCTACATCTGAAGGTCACGTCCCTGTGGCTGGAAGTGAACAGGAATGCTTGATGGAGGTGGGAGCCAGCTCAGCAGTAAGCTGCACGGGCAGGGTGGGGACGGGACGAAGGGGGGAATGGGTGGGGGGGGGGGGGGGTGACTGTGGTACGGGGAAGGGGCGGGGTGGGTGACAGGATGGGGGAGGGGTGACGGGTGGGGTGACCGGTGGGGTGAGGGGGAGGGGGGTGGGGCGGGGAGCGGGTGGGTGCCGGGGATGGGGTGAGGGGGATGGGTGATGAGGGGGTGGGGTGATGGGGAGGGGGGTGGGGCGGGGAGCGGGTGGGTGCCGGGGATGGGGTGAGGGGGATGGGTGATGAGGGGTTGGGTGATGGGGAAGGGGGGGAGGGGTTTGACCTGTGATCTGCTGCTGGCCTCACTGCAGGAAGTGTGCAAGACCAGAGGAACTTCCTTTCCCCTTGTCTCATCACCTGACCCAGGGGGTGCGAGCTGGTGCCTGACCCTGCCCCAGACCATCTCCCTCCCTCTCCCTCCCCTCCCCATCCTCCTCCCCCCCCCCCCCCACCCCACACAGTGCTGACAAGGAAGATGAATGTGATCGGCATGGGCCTGGGCCCGCTCCAGGAGCAGAGAGCTGCTGGTGAAACTGTCAGCCGGATGCAAGGCACCAGCGTGGGACTTGGGAAGGATAACAATGGGGTGCAGGAAGGATGTAGTGAGATCATGACTGAGCACGGCAACAGGAAAGCAGCAACTCAGCAAGGGGCAGATTGCTGAAGAAAAGCTTTTCACCACGTCTGCCCAGCCCCAGACGCCAGTGACACCGCACAGGGCTGCAACTAAACACAGGCAGCTGGACTGTGTCTGATCCGTGCAGTGACTGCCCCTGTAGAGAGTTACGGGGCCGTGTAGAGTAGCCAGTGTACAGGCAGTGTAGAGTAGCCAGTGTAGAGCAGGCAGCGTAGAGTAGCCAGTGTAGAGCGGGCAGTGTAGAGTAGCCATTGTACGGGGCAGTGTAGAGTAGCCAGTGTACGGGGCAGTGTAGAGCAGCCAGTGTACGGGGCAGTGTAGAGCAGCCAGTGTGGAGTCGCCATTGTAGAGTAGCCAGTGTATGCGGCAGTGTAGAGTAGCCAGTGTAGAGCAGCTAGTGTAGAGCAGCCAGTGTATGGGGTAGTGTAGAGTAGCCAGTGTAGAGTAGCCAGTGTATGTGGCAGTGTAGAGTAGCCAGTGTATGGGGTAGTGTAGAGTAGCCAGTGTAGAGTAGCCAGTGTATGGGGCAGTGTAGAGTAGCCAGTGTATGGGGTAGTGTAGAGTATCCAGTGTATGGGGCAGTGTAGAGTAGCCAGTGTAGAGTAGCCAGTGTATGGGGCAGTGTAGAGTAGCCAGTGTAGAGTAGCCAGTGTATGGGGCAGTGTAGAGTAGCCATTGTATGGGGTAGTGTAGAGTATCCAGTGTATGGGGCAGTGTAGAGTAGCCAGTGTAGAGTAGCCAGTGTATGGGGCAGTGTAGAGTAGCCAGTGTAGAGTAGCCAGTGTATGGGGCAGTGTAGAGTAGCCAGTGTATGGGGTAGTGTAGAGTAGCCAATGTATGGGGCAGAGTAACCAGTGTAGAGGGCAGTGTAGAGGGAGGGAGACACAAAATTCTGGAGTAACTCAGCGGGTGAGGCAGCATGTATGGAGAGAAGGAAACATCACCCATTCGTTCTCTCCATAGATGCTGCCTCACCCGCTGAGTTACTCAGCATTTTGTGTCTACGCTGGATTTTACCGGCATCTCTAGTTCTTTCT
>OY740803.1:6393269-6403269 GCA_963514005.1 Raja brachyura | reverse complement strand
CCTCCCAGTACATTCACTGCTAACCACACACACACACGTCACCACATCCCTGGAGCTATGGCACCAAGTATACTGAAGGCCCACCACCCTGTCCAAATACATACGTACATATGCACACACACACGCATATATACGCACACACAAACCCACATACATACGCACACACAAGCCCACATACATACGCACACACAAACCCACATACATACGCACACAAGCCCACATACATACGCACACACAAGCCCACATACATACACACACACTCACACGCACACACAAGCCCACATACATACACACTCACAAGCACACACAAGCCCACACACATACGCACACACACACAACCCCACATACATACACACACAAGCCCACATACATACACACACACAAGCCCACATACATACACACAACAAAGCCCACATACATACACACACACAAGCCCACATACATACTCACACACATATGCACACACACACAAAGCCCACACACATACGCACACACACACACAAGCCCACACACATACGCACACACACAAGCCCACACACATACGCGCACACACACACAAGCCCACACACATACGCGCACGCACACACAAGCCCACATACACACACACACACAAGCCCACATACACACACACACACAAGCCCACACACACACACACACAAGCCCACACACACACACACAAGCCCACATACATACACACACACACAAGCCCACACACATACACACACACAAGCCCACACACATGCAACACACACAGAAGCCCACATACATACACACACAAGCCCACATACATACACACACACAAGCCCACATACATCCACACACACAAGCCCACATACACACACACACATACTTACGCACACAAGCCAACATACAAACACACACACACACACACACAGGCCCACATACACACACACACGCCCACATACATACACATACATACACACACAGAAGCCCACATACATCCACACACACAAGCCCACATACATACACACACACAAGCCCACATACATACACACACACAAGCCCACATACATCCACACACACAAGCCCACATACATACACACAAGCCCATATACACACACACACATACTTACGCACATAAGCCAACATACAAACACACACACACAGGCCCACATACACACACACACGCCCACATACATACACATACATACACAAACATACACACAAGCCCACATACATACACATACATACGCACACACACAAGCCCACATACATACACGCACACAAGCCCACATACATACACACACAAGCCCACATACATACACACACACACGCCCACATACATACACACACACAAGCCCACATACATAAGCACACACACACACATACATACACACACACAAGCCCACATACACACACACATATACTTACGCACACAAGCCAACATACAAACACACACACACAGGCCCACATACACACACACACGCCCACATACATACACATACATACACAAACATACACACAAGCCCACATACATACACATACATACGCACACAAGCCCACATACATACACGCACACAAGCCCACATACATACACACACAAGCCCACATACATACACACACACAAGCCCACATACATCCACACACACAAGCCCACATACATACACACACACAAGCCCACATACACACACACACATACTTACGCACACAAGCCAACATACAAACACACACACACAGGCCCACATACACACACACACGCCCACATACATACACATACATACACAAACATACACACAAGCCCACATACATACACATACATACGCACACAAGCCCACATACATACACACACACATACACACACGCCCACATACATACACACACACACAAGCCCACATACATAAGCACACACACACACATACACACACAAGCCCACATACATACACACACACAAGCCCACACACATACGCGCACGCACACACAAGCCCACATACACACACACAAGCCCACATACACACACACAAGCCCACATACATACACACACACACAAGCCCACATACATACACACACACAAGCCCACACACATACATACGCACACACAAGCCCACATACATATGCACACACACACATACATACATACACACACAAGCCCACATACATACACACATAAGCCCACATACATACGCACACACACATACATACACACACAGAAGCCCACATACATACACACACACATACATACACACAAACAAGCCCACATACATACGCACACACACATACATACACACACAAGCCCACATACATACACACACACAAGCCCACATACATACACACACACAAGCCCACATACATCCACACACACAAGCCCACATACATACACACACAAGCCCACATACATACACACACACAAGCCCACATACACACACATACTTACGCACACAAGCCAACATACAAACACGCACACACACAGGCCCACATACACACACACATGCCCACATACATACACACACACAAGCCCACATACATACACACATACATACGCACACACACAAGCCCACATACATACACACACAAGCCCACATACATACACACACACACGCCCACATACATACACACACACGGCCACATACATATGCACACACACACACACACACACACACACACACAAGCCCACATACATACGCACACACACACAAGCCAACATACACACACACACACTTACGCACACACACAAGCCCACCCTCAGTACCTGCCCTCCCTCAGTACTGCTCTGCTGCCCCTGGTTGGGCCCAGCAAGGAGCACAGGCAGAGCAGGGAGACACACTGACCTTGGTAAGGTAGTACACAGACTGCTGGAAGGTGAACATGATGACCTCCTCCAGCACTGTCATGGCCTCTTCACTGGCCAGCTTGGTGGACAGTAGCTGCTCGCTCTGGCAACCTGTGGAGACAGTGGATGGGGTGTAAATGTCACTGTGGAGAGAGTGCTTGGGTTCTCCATCGCACTGGAGACCATGGATGGGCTGGTTACGCCACTATGGAGAGTGGATGGGTGGATCGTGGATTTTGCTGGTGCAGCCACAGGAAGACTAACACACACAGACTCTGCTTCACCACTCACTGGACAGTTTGTACATGTGGGATGGGTCTGAATGACCTGCAGGTGCTGTCCGTGGGTCAGGCAGCATCTGTGGTGGGAACCTTTTTTCAGACTGATGCCAGGTCTCAGACATGTCCCCCTGCATTTAAAGATTCAAGCCCTTGTTTTTCCCAAAACATGGAAGGAATTTCACTCTTGAATCATTTACTCAGACCAGGCAACAGGCTGCTGAGGTGAAATCTTCACTGTTTCTCTTTCAGTGGCAACTTCTGTTTTCAATTATTTCACTGCAGCCTGCAACACTGGAGAGGTTCCCAGCTCTTTTAACCCTGTCCATGGATTTAACCCTGCATTCCCCAGTGCACTGTGGGGCGTATGTGCTGAACGATATGTGTTGTATTGATGGGCTATGTACATGGAGGTGTGATGAAGCTCCATGAGCATGTGCGAGAAGGTTCCTTGGTTTGTCTTCAGCAGAATTAAATGCCATGACCAAGTTTTTGTGTGCATGCAAGTCACTTCAAAAGCCCTGACTAATCTGGCAATCAGAGCCATGCAGCCAACCTGATAACAGGGCAGTAACAGGATCGACTTTTTCTCACAGAGAGTGGTGAATCTGTGGATTCTCTGCCTCAGAGGGCTGTGGAGGTCGGTTCTCAGGATACTTTCAAGAGAGAGCTAGATAGGGCTCTTAAAGATAGCGGAGTCAGTGGATGTGGCAAATGGTTTAGTCCTGCACCTATTGTCTATTGACTGACCACACTGCCCGAAACTTCACATCTGTAGTCGATGGGAAATGAGAGCTCACACACATGCGCACACGCACGCGAACACACACACATGCGCACACGAACACATGCGCACACGCACGCGAACACATGCACGCGAACACACACACATGCACACGCGAACACACACACATGCGCACACGCACGCGAACACACACACATGCGCACACGCACGCGAACACACACATGCGCACACGCACACATGCGCACACGCACGCGAACACACGCACATGCGCACGCACACACAGAAAGACAAACACAAAGACACACGCGCACATGCACACACATGCATGAACACATGCACACACATGCGAACACACACAAAGACAAAAAGACACACACGCATGCACACACCCGCGAGCAGACACACATGCACGTACATGCACTCACGCACACACGAGCACACATGCACACAGAAAGACACACACACTGTCTCCCGAGTGTCTCCAAGACTGCGAGTGTTTGCTGAAGATTCCACCATCTGTAGTTTCTTGCCTCCATTCTGAAAACCAGGTTGGTTTTGATGTGGCGTTAGCCTGAGCTGCCGGGGTGTACCCGCTACTTTGCCACACCGCACTGTGGGCGGCACAAGCTGTGACCCCACCCTGAGTTCAGGTGCTGCCCCCCGGGTGCAGAACGCCTCTTTCATTGTGGGCCCCCGCTGTGGTGACCACTGTACCCCAGTGTGGTGACCCCTGTACCCAGTGTGGTGACCCCTGTACCCAGTGTGGTCACCCCTGTACCCCAGTGTGGTCACCCCTGTACCCCAGTGTGGTGACCCCAGTATATTGACCCCTGAGCCACCAGTGTGGTGACCCCTCTGCCCCGATGCCATGCGACACTCACCGCTCAGGTCCACGTGCTGCTCCCACGCCAGTAGTTGAGGCACCTCGTGTTGGACGAAGTGCAGCAGCTCGATGGCGTTGGCCATCCAGTAGACGAGAGGCTGCAGGCCTGGGATCAGCTCCTCCATCCCGATCGGAGCCGTGCCCTCACCATCCTCACCGGCACCGGCACTGCCGACGGCAAACAACAGCGTCACTACAGGCCCAGTGGCACCAGTGACACACACCACAACAACACATGGAAACACTGCTGTACACAACCAGACACACAGTGCTGCTGTAACTCAGCGGGTCAGGCAGCGTCTGTGGAGAACGTGGATAGGTGACGTTTCAGGTCGAGACCCTTCTTCAGGTTGAAGAATCAATCCAATCTGTCTGAAGAAGGGTCCTGACCAGAAACGTCACCTATCCATGTTCCCCACAGATGCTGCCTGACCCGCTGAGTTACTCCAGCATTCTGTGTCCCAACTAGCCTGTGGCCGCTCCTTAAAGAGCTCTCCGACTGAATCCCACTCCCCTGATACTCCCCCACAGCCCGGTGAATGTTGTGTCCCGGCTTGCATTGCCCTTTCAGACACGTGTTCTAGCTGCCAGTCTTGCTCTGCACCAGTCTATTGGCCGCTCTCCCTCTTCTCCAATGTGACCTGGGCAGTCAGCAAGTGTTGCTACTGCCTCCAGCCACCTGGCTACAATCATGGTGTCCGGTACACTGCACCTTCTCTCAAGTGCTGTGCTTTCCTCCCACATCCTGAGGACCCGGCCCCGGGGAAGATGGGTGGTGGGAGAGTTAGAGGGGGGTTAGAGGGAGAGTATGGGGTGTGGGTGATTGATGGGACTGCTCTGAGGGCTTGCATACCTCAATGGGCCGCGTGGCACACTGCATTTTCTGTCTTTGTTTCACCTTTCATACAACTGGAGTTATTTAATCATCAACAACTCTGCTTTAACTCTGCCACAACGTCCATGGACGGGTCGAGGTGGGAGGCATTATTTTGGGGAGGGGTACTTATGGCAGACGCATAAAACAACATTTTCATGCAAGACCCACAAAAGCTGTCGGGAGAGGATGCAGGGTGGCCTTGAACGAGAATCGCTGGAGGTTTACGAGAGGCAGAGCAAGCCACTAGGGGTGGAAGGGCAGACAGGTGAAGCAGCAGGTGTGAGACAGCCCACGTCTGGCTGAGTTTATTCTGGGCCGGGGCAAAACGGCAGCTGGATGTTTACACACACTCTCATCCCCCAGGGAAGGAGATGTTTGTCACAGAGACTCACAGAGTCATAGAATGATGCAGTGTGGAAACAGGCCCTTCAGCCCAACTTGCCCACACCAGCCAAGTGTCCCATCTACACTAGTCTCACCTGCCTGCATATGATCAATATCCCTCCAAACCTGTCCTATCCGTGTACCTGTCTAACTGCTTCTTCAACGTTGGGATAGTCCCAGCCTCAACTACCTCCTCTGGCAGCTCGTTCCACACACCCATCACCCTCTGTGATAGCAGAGGGTAGCTGTAGGCTAATGGCCAGAGGTGTGGGGAGAGGCCTTTATTTTCCAGTGGTCAGAGGGAGGAGGAGCGCTCACTGCCCTGGGAGGAGCGGTGCTGGAAGGACGTTTTCCTGTTGTGGTCTCTGGATCAACAATCGCATGGAGCTGGGAGCCATGAACCCATCACATTCCTGTCCAATCGGCCTGTGAGGTTCAGCAGCTGAGTTTATTCAAGACCGAGACAGACGGACGTTTCCTGACAGATTCTGGGGTCAGTGTGGATAGTGGTGCTGAGGTCAAAATCCAGAAAGACTCCCATTGAAGGGTGGGACAGCACCAGGGGACTGAATGGCTTGTTTCTGCTTCTAGTTAGTATTTACTCATGTCTCCTTTTGTTTCAAGTTGAGTTGAGTTTAGTTTATTGTCACGGTAACCGAGGTACAGTGAAAAGCTTTTGTTGTGTGTTAACCAGTCAGCGGAAAGACAATACATGATTACAATCGAGCCGTACACAGTGTACAGATGCATGATAAAGGGAATAATGTTTTGTGAAGGTAAAGCCAGTAAAGACCAAGGGTCTCCAGTGAGGCAGATAGATGCTCTGGGCCGCTCTCTAGTTGGTGATAGGGCGGTTCAGTTGCCTGATGACAGCTGGGAAGAAACTGTGACTGAATCTCGAGGTGTGTGTGGTGATGTTGACAGACTGATTTAACCTGTTCCAGTTATTCACACCACAATGGTTCAGAGATCCTACCCTGGCCAGGACATCCCACCTTCTCCCCCTCCCCACGCAGGAACGGACCCCGAGAGAAAGCGCACACGAAGGGCAGGTACTGTCAGACTCCTGCTCGCACACCCGCCCGCCGGCTCGCACACCCGCCCGCCGGCTCGCACACCCGCCCGCTCGCTCGCACGCCTGCTCGCACGCCCGCCCGCCGGCTCGCACACCCGCCTGCCAGCTCGCACACCCGCCCACCTGCTCGCACACCCACCCACCTGCTCCTGCTCCCCACCCCAGCAGCTGTGGCCCCAACTTACTGCTCTCTCTGTATCGCTGCAAGCTCTTTCGTCTTCTCCTGCGGAAGAGAAACAGTTCAGCTGTTGATGTGAGCCGGACGCCTGGCGTGTGGAGACGGAGTGACTGCTGCAGCCTCCGCTGGAGACAGCACCCACCACTGCAACACTGCCGCGGAGACTCCTCCATTGCAACCGGGCCCTGGCTCAATGGCATTGATGGCTATAGGCCTGGTAAAAACTGTACCTTGTTCCTAGTGTGTGTGTTAGGATCATGTTAGTGTGAGGAGATCGCTGGTCAGTGCACACTCAATGGGCTGAAGAGCCTGTTTCTGCGCTGTCTCTTGAAACTGAACTCAGCAGGTCAGGCAGCATCTGTGGAAGACTACCGTGCAAGATGGCGTTTCAGGTCGACACTGAGCAGGAAGATAGTGGAGGTGTAGCAGTGGGTGGTGGTTGGGGGTCGGTAGGTATGAGCTCCCCATTTGGCTACGTCATGGCTACCTCTCCTGCCCCTCTCAGTCCTGATGCAGTCCACGCTCCGAGTCATCAGCTTCCACCGTTTACCACCACAGATGCTGCTTGACCCGCTGACCTCTGTCAGCATCTGCAGACACTTTTGTCTCCTCAGTGGAACTTCTGTCAGTAACATTTAAATGGAGCTCGATTAAATAAGCCAACATGTGGCAAAATGCTTCTAGCGAGTGGGCTGCTGTTCAGATCTTTGTCCCTGAATCTAGACAGACTTCCTAGTAACGCGCAGGTCAGGGTGAACTGTTCCAGACAGCCTTTACTGAAAGCTTGCAACAGCAGTGGAGGAAGTAAAGCAAGGGTTTGCTGGAATACTAACGGGACTGAGAAGATGCAACACGCAGAGACGGAACAGGCTGCAGCTCATTTTCTCAAAGGCCGGGTCTTGAGCAGAATAGAATACAGATTGTGAAAGGGTTTATCTCCCAGAGACAATAGACAATAGGTGCAGGAGTAGGCCATTCGGTCCTTCGAGCCAGCACCGCCATTCAATGTGATCATGGCTGATCATCCCCAATCAATACCCCGTTCCTGCCTTCTCCCCATATCCCCTGACTCTGCTATCTTTAAGAGCCCTATCTAGCTCTCTCTTGAAAGCATCCAGAGGACCTACCTGGCAGAGATTCCACAGACTCACCGCTCTCTGTGAGAAAAAGTGTTTTCTCGTCTGCGTTCTAAATGGCTTGCTCCTTATTCTTAAACTGTGGCCCCTGGTTCTGGACTCCCCCAACATCAGAACATGTTTCCTGCCTCTAGTGTGTCCAAACCCTTAACAATCTTATATGTTTCAATAGCCCTAGACAGAGGGGTGTATCAGTGAGGGGTGAGGGGGGTTTCAGTGAAGGGGGTTTCAGTGAGGGGTATTTTCTCTCTCAGAGACAGAGAGGGGATGGTTTGACCAGTGCCAGCAATATAACCCCTTCATTAATAAATAGTCATGGATGTCAGAGAAGCCTCCATGTTGAAAGAGAGAGGTGGCGCTCTGTCCCACGGGGAGGGCGGGGGAAGAAAGGCCGTTTACATGGAAGGGGAAGCAGGATAAACACACGAGTGTGGGTGGAAATAATGACAGCGTAACGGAATGTGATAGTGGAAGGAGGTGGCAAAGATTCCAGCAGCCCAAGGAATGAGCCAGAATGTGACGGGTTGAGAGCTCACTACCAGAGCAGCTGACTGGATACTATGATGCATCGTGTAGCCCTGTCCCAGCCCAGCGCGAGTGTGTACACCACTGCCACACCGCCTCCACACTGGCTCAGCAGCCGCGCTTGTGGACAGAAACACTCTTCACTTTACACGTCAAACACCTTTCTTTTCTTTCCACAGTTGCAGCCTTTCCTGGTGAACATCCCAACACTTTCTCCTTTAGTATCAGGTTTCATTTTTATACAGCGTATATAGCGGGACCTTCCCAATGCCAGGCAAGGCTGTGTGTGTGCGTGTGCGTGTGCGTGTGTGTGTGTGTGTGTGTGTGTGTGTGTGTGTGTGTGTGTGTGTGTGTGTGTGTGTGCGTGTATGTGAGTATGTGTGCGTGTGTGTGTGCGTGTGCGCGTGTGTGTGTGCGTGTGTGTATGTGTGTGTGTGTATGTGAGTGCGTGTGTGTGTGTATGTGAGTGCGTGTGTGTGTGTGCCGGCCTGTGTGTGTGTGTGTGCGCGCGCGTGTGCACGGGCGTGTGTGTGTGGGTTAGTGTGGGGGGGTTAGTGTGGGGGGGGTTAGTGTGGGGGGGGATAGTGTGGGGGGGGATAGTGTGGGGGGGGTAGTGTGGGGGGGGGTAGTGTGGGGGGGGTAGTGTGGGGGGGGTAGTGTGGGGGGGGTAGTGTGGGGGGGTAGTGTGGGGGGGGTAGTGTGGGGGGGTAGTGTGGGGGGGGTAGTGTGGGGGGGGTAGTGTGGGGGGGGTAGTGTGGGGGGGGTAGTGTGGGGGGGGTTAGTGTGGGGGGGGTTAGTGTGGGGGAAGTTAGTGTGGGGGAAGTTAGTGTGGGGGAAGTTAGTGTGGGGGGGGTTAGTGTGGGGGGTGGTTAGTGTGGGGGGGTTAGTGTGGGGGGGGGTTAGTGTGGGGGGGGGTTAGTGTGGGGGGGGGGGGTTAGTGTGGGGGGGGTTAGTGTGGGGGGGGGTTAGTGTGGGGGGGTTAGTGTGGGGGGGGTTAGTGTGGGGGGGGTTAGTGTGGGGGGGTTAGTGTGGGGGGGGGTTAGTGTGGGGTGGGGGTTATTGTGGGGGAGTTAGTGTGGGGGGGTTTAGTGTGGGGGGGGTTAGTGTGGGGGGGGTTAGTGGGGGGGGGTT